>SRMA01026467.1:0-230342 GCA_007224835.1 Danionella cerebrum
GGGAACGTAAATCCTGGAGGTCCTGTTGAGGGTAAGGCTGTACAGCTTTCGGCATTAAGCATTTGTACTCAAAACAAATGCTTAATGTTTCTATCCATTAGGAAGTGGGAGATATTACACTAGGATTTGTCTTTTAAAACTCTTTGATCTCTGGGGGTGTGTTTTTTTTGGCTAACCATGAAATATGGTTTAATTTAAAAGATTTTTTTTAAAGAAATATATCAGTGTGTACATTTTTTTTCTAAACAAAATACATGTATTTTTTGTTTACAGGTTAAAAAGGTTTTAGTTTTTTTAATGAAAGTTATTTCAGTTATTTTTTAGGAAGTTTGGTCTCATTTATCCAGACATATATGCTGAATTACTAATGTAATGTAAAGAGCCCATTAAACACCAACTGAGCCAAAGACGTCCAAAAGACATCAATTGACCTGGTTTTGAAGCAACAAGATATTAGAACTGAGCTGGCGCTCTATGTTGGGACTGGCTAATTTTAGCCGTGGTCCATATTACAATACGGAAATATATTTTCTGTCATTTAAACACATAAAATAGACTAAATAAGAGCAGTAGTAGATCTTAAAACAATTTACAAATATGAAATTTTCTATATACTCCATGTGAACGAAACAATTGAAAATACATTGTTTTGTGTCGGAAAGTGCTTCCATTGACTTCAGTTTAGTGGACTTTTCTGTTCAGATTTCAACATTCTTTTATGAAAGTTCACAGAATGACTAAAAGTCAAAAACTTTCTGGAGGTAGCAAAGTACTGGCGGATGATGCTGGCTAAAGAGTCTAAACCGACTCAAATATCTGTAAATTATTCACAGTTTTGCAAAAACCTAAACAAACACACAAAAATCAAGGTATAAAACTCTGACATTTCTGATTTGCATGTGTGCCTCCAGTAAAACACCCCTAGAATTGCACAGGATATCAAATGAAAGACACAGTTCTCTTTTCTTTCAAACATGGCATCTACTCAGCCTTTAATAGTTTCTCTAGTCTGACTATGTGGTCTATGCTTTTGCAGGCCGACGATGGCTAAGATTGTGCCAAGATCTGATGTGATTAGCAGATCTGTTCCACTGGGATAAACACTGTACTCTCTTCCTGAGGTTTACAGACTGTTTTGCCCATGAATCACCCAGGATGAGGCTGGGGTCTCGACAAAAACAGTGTCCAGCTGGACAGATAATATTTAGTTTGAAAAATTGGTTTGCACTTCCTTCTGTGTCTAATTTGAAGTGAAAAGCATAGTTTGTTTACATTCAAGCTAACTTCTAGAGAAAAGCTCTAGACGTATCTGTCCTACCGTTCATTGAACCTTAACCACACCCTTTGCCCAATCTGTTCCATTGCCTTACCAATACCTTACAGTTTGTACAACCAATACTATCAGTAAGTAAAATGTATTGCTATATTGCTAAGTTCTATAACAACAAGCACATCGAAAAGTGCTCTACATATATATGCAACACAACTCTAAGTTTGAGGAAAATGCAGTTTGAGTTTTATTTGTCTAATAAGAAAGAGTTGCTGAAAATAGTTGTCACTGAAATATATCTTTAGCTAGCCTGTATACACACACCAAGAAATATGGTATTTATGGCACCTTTTCTACGCCGTAATACTAACTCTCAGATATATGCCTTCTCATGTCTTTTTTTTACAGCCATGTTTATACCTGTAACAAGCTGCACAGTTAAAAAAAACCTCACAAATGTGATTAAACGTGAATTAACCCGTCATCAAACCAAAAAAGAGTCAAAACAGTCAACGAACAAATAACCATGGCACATTTTCCACGCCATAATACAAATTTTCATATGTATGCCTTCATGTAAAAAGCCATAAAGGTCTAACCAGTCAACAAACAAACAAAAAAAACATGGCACATGATTTTATAAAAGCCATGTTCATGCCGGAAACAATCTGTACAGCTCAATAAAACCCTACAAATATAACTGACACGGAATTAAAGCAGTCAACAAACAAAAGATTGTCGAACAGCTTCTAGAGGCAGCAGAGCTCAGTCGTTCCTGTTGCCCTCAACTCCACGCAACTACACAGCTTAAGTTGCAGCGTGCATTTATTATCAGCCCAAACATAGTCTATATTCCCCTTGACGCATGTCAGAAAGACCAGGGCAAGGCATGTTGGTATTACATCATGCCCGCAAATAGTACTGTATACTCAAAGCTCAGGCACAGGGAATCCCTTGACAGAGTTTAACAGGCCACAGCCTTTCAACCACATGATGAAACATGTTTCCATTCGTGTCGATTAAAAAAAAGTTTTAAAAAACTGTCCAGACTCAGGTGGGCTAAACACAAGGGGTATTTAAATCTGCTTGTCATGCACTTATAAGTGAATTAGACAGTTGTGCTTCCTAGAAGACAGCAATTTAATTCTGTGGTAGCCCAAACAAAAGAGGAGGAGGGGAGGAGGGGAGGACTGAATCCCACTAACCTGAACACAAAAGGTCATCCACGTTAAATGGAAGTTGAACTTGTAGTATCAATACCCACTCCTTTTAAAAGGGAGATATTAAAACGTGTGATCCAATGTGATGTATTGGTGGTCATTAAAAACTGTCAAGAGAGTAGTTCAGTGTGCAAATATTTGAAAACCAAAAACCAAAATGAAAAACCTCTAGGATTGAAGATAAAAATCATTTGTATAACAATGTTCGGGGAGACCTTATCAGAACTACCTAGAGGTGTCCTCACTTCACCTTATTATTTCTACTCTATTATTTCTACTACAATCAAGCCATATTTGTTTAATCTACTCCACCTCCACCCATTTCGCACATCATTAGGGGGGTTCTGATAACTGCCTGTTACTATGTGAGACAAATTAGCACCCCAGTCAGTGTTAAAACCCAAATTATAAACTCACATAGGACATATTTAACACTGGGGCAGTGTTTCTTATTCTTTCAAAATATAAATTTCTATTAACTGTGGAAGAAAACCAAATAACCCCAATATGAATTGAATGTCAATGTTCTCAATCGAATCTATACACAAAAATCTACTTCTAGTACCACATTACAATATATTCTATATGTATTTTTATTCCAAGTTAATAAAGCAGTACCTGAATAGAAAGTGTTGATCTTGGAAAGCTCCTTTTCACATGTCTGAAAGAACTTCTCCTCAAACTTGGCATAGTAGCGTTTCACGGTGTCCTCGTCTGTGACTGAAAGAGAACGAAACAGATACATAAATGTTGGAAATTCCAAAGTTAATCGTGCTTTTAGCCAATAAAACTTGGACTGGGCCTGCATTGACTTGGGACTTGACTTGGATTTGTCCTGCATTGACTTAAGACTTGACTCTAACTTGCCGCTGAATTGTCCTGCATTGATTTGGGACTTGACTCTGACGTGCCCTGCATTGATTTGAGACTTGACTCGGACTTGCCCTGCATTGATTTGAGACTTGACTCGGACTTGCCCTGCATAGATTTGGGACTTGACTCTGACATGCCCTGCATTGACTTGGGACTTGACTCAGATTTGCCTTGCATTGACTTGGGACTTGACTCGGATTTGCCATCCATTGACCTGGGACTTGACTCGGACTTGCCCTGCATTGATTTGAGACTTGACTCGGACTTGCCCTGCATTGATTTGAGACTTGACTCGGACTTGCCCTGCATAGATTTGGGACTTGACTCTGACATGCCCTGCATTGACTTGGGACTTGACTCAGATTTGCTTTGCATTTACTTGGGACTTGACTCGGACTTGCCCTGCATTGACTTGCGACTTGACTTGGACTTGCCCTGCATTGACTTGAGACTTGACTTGCAAAGAAGTGACTTTGTTCCACTTGTTGTCAGCACCCACTGAGTAATAATGAAAAAATCCCACAAGAAAAACAACAGAAAACAATGCAGAGATTGCATAAAAATACAGACCATCCTGGGACACGCATCTCAGGTATCTGTGTGAAAAAAACTGACACCATCAGCACACTTTTATAAACTACAGCATACAAGCTGTCTGTAAAATCCTGATCCCTCAGACTCACCAGCAAACTCTTCTGACAGACTCACATGAATGTTACATTTTTCCCTCTGGGTGCCTAGATTTAGCAAAACTGACTGCAGCAGCGGATCAAGGGATCAGACTGAGTATTGTTTCACCAAAAAAGCCCTGCAGGAAGCGGATTCATCCATCTGGGCTTTTAGGAGAAAATGCTGTCAGTCCCAGCCCACTACAGACAGCAAATTCTGCATAGTGCGCAGCCGATAGCATCTCTCATTAGCACTCTACAGGCAGAGAACATGTGAACACAGCGATTCCTCTCCTGACAGCTGTACGACCTCCCCTCATTTTACAATCCATTTAACCGCCTCACTAGCCTTTATCACCCTTCTTTTTCTGTTTGCATTGTCCCTGCGCCTCCAAACATGGGTGCGAGTCACTTATCTCCCCTCTACACAGAGATCTCAATCATCTGAGCTGAATTAAACTGTACGGCTGGTGACAATAACCAGGAGCGGGAAGCACTCTTTCACTGAAGGTTTTTATGAGGGCCATCATCCTGAGTAAATTAGAGAGGGTGATTATTCGCTATCGCTGGCACGCTCTATTAAAAGCCTGAAGTGTGTGGGTGGGATACAGCAGGACAGTACCCGCTAAGCTGGAGTGAGGCACGCTGGGAAAGCGGCACAAAGTGAAAACATGAAAAGCGGCACATGAAAGCCTTCTCCCCCTGCACCCTTTGCGAAGTTCAACCAAACCCTTTGAGATGAAGGAAAACCTTGTGGAAGCTTTATTCTCTCGGCCCTCAAGCCACAATTAGTTCAGCCAATCAGGAATCGCCTTGAGATCGTTAGCAATTCATATTATGGTGGCAGACACACCCTGCACAGTGTCTGAGTAAACATTTATCTGGGCTTGAGGAGAAGGTTTCAGGGCGTCTAGACTCCCTCATCTGAGAGAGTAAATCTTGGTTTGTGTGGGGTGAGGGGAGGATTCCCGGCAGCATCCCAGCCGGATGGATACATTAGGAAGTGCTGGGGATGACACAGATGGGATGTGAAACGGATGGAGGGGTATGAAATCGGAGAGACCAGCTGATAAGCTCTTGGTTCAAAAAAATGACCATATGAAATCTGGAGAGATGCTTTCAGTGGGTGTTTCCTGTTCACCAATAAGCAGCGAATCAGCGTTTTACTTTAGGGATATTGCACAAAACATCTTCAATCCAAAACGTTCTCTCTCTTTAACAAGGAATATAAGCTCTATTACTCTTTCAAACGTCCAAACAAATTTTCATACCCAACATCTTCATAAAGATGGAACATGTATGCTGGATTTACAGGCAGACTGAAAAGAAACCCTGAAAAATTCAACAATTGCTCTTACTCAGTTTTTTTTGTTGAGAGTAAATCAGTTCTACACATACAAACTTCCTGCCATCGTTGGAACGCAGCTCCACTGAAAAAAGTGAGCTCTCCTTGGTTCTGAAATCGAATGCCCCTAATCATACTCCTATACAAATACACAATCAAAAGTTCCCTAACGAGACACGCAACTGCCTTCATACATTAAATCACTGAAAGAAAAGTTACTTTTACCACAAACGTAATGCTAGAGTTTGACCTACATCTATCAAATTTTATCACAGCAACCCTTAAGATAATAGGACTCTAAAGTACTCAGAACTAGTTCAACCGAAACTTCCATCTCCTTCACTAGCTATTATTCTCTTGATCCCAGAAATGAATATCTGTTAAATCTCTTCGTAATCATCATAGAGTTTTTCCTTTCAGAGACAAATCGACCTGACAGCAAACATACAGAAATTTTTGAGAAAATCCAAAACTCAACAGCTGAAGTCGATTAGAGGTGAAGGTTCTTGGGGAGGAAATACTGCATTTAAAGTAACAACATAGTAACTACTTTTTGCCTGTTTGTAGTCAACCCAAATTCACTTTTTTATTTGTAAGACTATTCTTTCCCAACGAACACATTCCAATACAAGAAAGTAGAGCACTCTCTGTCTGTTTATAAACTCATTAATTATTTAGAGCCTGTTTTGTAGTTTCAGTATTAAAATGTTTCTCTCTTTGTCTGGCTGAGTGCCCGGCCTCCCAAGCATCTCTTGGTGAAGCTCATGGCAGACTAAGGCCAGACGTCTGGCAACTCTCACAAAGCTTGGAATGTCCACAGTATATATATTTCAGGGATGGTTTTTATGGTTGAAATTATTCCGTTCCAGGGTGGCTTTTCTATCTCGAACATTTCGTAACTCGAAGCATTCGTATCTCGAGGTACCACTGTATATTGTTAAACATGCACACCTGCACATTTTCATATCTAATAATGCTCCTTAACCTCTAGAAGTCCAGTGTGATTGCTAATTAGAGCGTCTGTTTTGAATTATTAAACAAAACCAGCTATTGTTTCATTTTAATTTCAAATATAATACCTAGGTTTCAAAAAGGCTGTAAGTTTTGATATTTTGTGTTTCAAATGAACATTACAAGAGTTATAACACATTATTTGCAAGGTAATTCAAATTAAAATGAATGAGAATGCGCAAAAATTGTGTTTCAGTTTGTTTTACAGACTCCAAAATGTACAAGACATTTGATACGGCTTGTGTTTTTCAACGTTGCGGCAGAAAAAAATCCCAGTGAAAGAGTTTATAGGTTTAAGATGCAGGTTTGCCTTTGCTTTTTTGGGGATTTATGAATTTTTATTTAGTGTCAACACTTGATACATAACGGTTTGTTGTATGTATGTATATCTACCGTATATATATATTAGGGGTGTAACGGTACGCTAAAATCGTATTCGGTTCGGTACAGTGTCTTGGAGAGCTCGGTTTCGGTTCATTCGGTTCGGTACAAAACAATAAGAACTTACATAATCTTTATTTTGAAAAGCTGCCAATACACAATAGAATTCTTGCATAAAATAAATAAAAGTGACACATTTGGGTGATATTTTAAATAAATTGCACTCTTCATTAAGAAAAACACATTTTTTTAAATAAAAAATGAAATACTGTAACTAGTTAGGATAGATTACCTATCTCCGTGGAACAATGTCGGCATACAACTTTACATTTATCCACTCGTCTATCCCCGTTATGTGTTTTAACAGAGAAGCCAAAGTGTTCCCAAACAGGAGACCGTAGTGAGGTGTCTTCAAGCGCTGGCTTCTCTTTCTCTGTCCATTTCTCACAGCTACCCGGCGTGCACCTCTACTGTGCTTCACTCAATAGCGTCCGTACGGAAACTCTCCTGGGAACATTGTTCCGCTGCGCTTAATATCGCGCTAATAATACATTTATATCATTTAATAAAAATACTGAATACCGAAATGGTACGCAAGTGTACCGAACCGAACAGGCCGTACCGAAACGGTTCAATACATACCGTGAACCGTTACACCCCTAATATATATATAATTTTTTTTTTTTGCTGTACAAAATACGGTATACAAATTTACAACTCAGAATTGTCATTTTTGTACAATTTGAGGACAAATATTATACAATTTGAGGACAATTTGTTATACAAATATTGTGTAATGTTATAAAAAAATATTACAAAAAAAGAGAAGCTGGGTTGTCCGATGAATAATTTTAAGACAATTTAAAGCGCTCAAAAAGGCCCAGGACTTCTAAGAGTTAATAATAACATTTACTAATTAGAAAGTGAAAGTGGGAGTGCCTTGTTATAATTTAATGGGACAGCCTTATTTAAACAATTTTTTTTAAATACCTCTCATAAATGAAATTTTTTTTTACAGAAATTACATAAAGAATCTCCTCAACTTGTGGAAACAGGTAATGATATGTTTCCTTTTAGTAGGTAGACATATTGTATTCTTAACATTTAGTCACATGATGATTGGTTCATTCAGACATGTCTCACTTTTTGTCACTGATTCAATTCTGTCTGTACATATCTTGTGTCTATTATTATATCTATGTCTGCAAGAATTAATGGGTTTAACAGTTTCATACCAACCTAAAATGTGTAAAATTCATATTAAGCTTTACCACCAATTAAGGCACAGCTTTTAGCGTAATAAGCTTGTTAGTTCAGACATAACTGGAATGAATAATGAGCTGATTTAAAAGCTTTAGGCAGAAAGCGCACCGAGTGGGAGGTTTAAATCATACGACACAACAGAAATCTCCATTAAAACTCCACTTGTAGGTCTCTCAGAGCTAAATTACACGCTCATTATCACCTCTATCTCAGCAAAGACTGTAACCTGTTTACGGATATGTTCCAATGCTTCTTTCGGGCCATTACACTCACACCGGAGCCCATAAGCATCTCTATTAGAGGCAGAAATATGACGGTGGTGGATTCTATCTTACAGTCAGGTGTAAGTCTCTAGGATTGAATTCAGATTTGTGGATGATATTTTTCATTTGAAAAGAAAGTTTGATTTTACTACTCCCTCATTCAAGGTCTACATTTGTGTTTTCAAATGAATCATGAGTGATTTTAAGATGCATTCTTCTCCAAACAAGTGATCAATCACAATCAACAGTTTGGACATGTGACCTCTGTAAGCGAAACAGGAAAGGGAAGCTTGTTTCTGTCTTCTTACTGAGGACAGTCATAAGCTGTGTGATGACTATAGGGCACTTCAACGACACATTCAAACAGCGGTTAATGAGATGTCTTGCGGATCTGCCTCCGGAGGCCCTCAAGAGACCAGCACAAGACACACAGCAGCTGCTCCCTGCTCTCAGAACACTCTCCAGGAGCGTGTAGTGGGGGTGTCTGTTTTCAGCTTTGTCTCCGAATCTAAAGCAGCGCTTACACTGGAAAGTGCACATTTATAAAAAGACAAATCACAATTGATGATAATGAAAAGGGGAAAGAGAAATGAATAAAACATTATTTAAAAGGAACAAAATTATGGAAGCTACCTCTTTAAATATCTGATTTGCCTTTTTATTTAATCATAGAGTGATTTGTTTTAAAAGTGTACTTATGACAAGTGTTATGTATTATAAAATGTTTGCAATAACACCTTCTTGTGAATTTATACTTGCAGAAAGGGAAACCCATATATTATTTTGATTTATTACACGCAGTGTGAAGTATTTCAATGATTTTTCACTAAAGATTAAAATAAACAAAACTCAGTTTCTCAGCTAATTAAAATAAAAATCTAAAAATGTAACAAATTTTACAGAAATGTCTGTATTTTAAACTGTGTATTATATTTAGCTATTTAAATGAACAAATAAAATGAAAACATGGCATACTTAGATACATTTTAGAGCATTTTACACCTCTCTGAGTTAAAATAACTCACTGGCAGAGTTGAGGTAAATGTTTTGTTTTGGATAATTAGGTTTTTTTTAATGATGACACAGAAACAAAAGGCAACTAAAATACAGAATTTTTGTTAATAAATTAATTAAATAAACTCATTTGGTCCGTCTCTATATAGAGTTAAACTAAAACTTCCTCAGAGTCAGTTTACGTCTACATGGAGAGGGACCAAAAGAGTTTATGAGAATTTTGAGTTATAAATGGTTTTTTATAAAACTGTAAAAAAAACATTGTCAAGCTTGCTTTACTCATTTTCGTCTGCTCTTTACAACATCTCATCTGAACCCAAAGAGTGGTTTATGTTTGTGAGAGTGACATCGCTATATCGACCCAACGCTAGGCCCTTGCCTTTACCTTGTAGCCATTAGCAACCAGCACCAAGAAAATGGCCTTTCAACCGCCAGCCAATGGCTTTCACATGAGTGTGTGTGCATGCATGCGAATGAGCAGGTGTCTGCAGTGTGCGTGCGTGCGTGCGTGTGTGTGTGTGTGTGTGTGCATTCTAGCAAGTGTGTGTGGGAGTTGCAGCATTGTGGCTGTGTGGCTCATGTTTTCTATTGGGCATGCATGTTTCTGCGTTTTCAATTTTCCATAGGCGACGAAGCATAAATATCATTTCTCTGCTTACATTTCCCCGTTTCGCACAAAAGAAGGAAACCAAATCAATGCAGGTTTGATTGAGAACATATCCTGCCATTGTGATGCCTGGTATCCACCCGTGCATTGATTATGCATATCCCTTGATCAATAACACATACAACTATTACCGTTCGTACACAGCAGCATGTAATGAGATGTGACTAAATCTCCAGTGGTGATGTTACAGAATGAGCAACATGGATATTTTAAACGCCCTACATTTTTGTGTGCCACATGATACTTTTTTTTATTTTGGGAATTACATATGCTGCTTTAAATATTTGTTCTTTCACAAATTCTGAGAGTGAGTCACTATTGTTTTCCCAATTTGGAGGTAGAGGTCTAAAAATTAGCTGAAAATGTGAAATGTGTGACTGACTTACTGCAGATCATCAGTTAGATCAGTGTGATGTCACCAGTAATTGCGCATGTTTTTCTTACTAGTAATTACCACAGGGCCTGTGGTTACCATGGATATTAGGTCATGTGACAAGCTTGGGTGTGAAATGAGAACCTGTGGGATTGTGTTTGTGTATGCATGTGCTTGAATCTGAATATTTATACATGGACTAAATATCCTCCAGAGTTAAGCCACACCCTCATGCCCCACATGCCCCATTACCCCACACACAACCCCATTATTTAAACATTAACCCTTGGAGTCTGGGGCCTTTTTTTCTTTTTTAAATACAACCCCAGGTTTTTTTTAATTACATTTTAAAATACCACAAAAATTCATAGTATTACGTTTTGTCATTTTTTACTTCATATTTGTTTAAGAACCGCTGTTTATTACTGCATGTGTTTAAGAACACAAATCAAAAGTTTTTAGACAAAATAAAAATTCATAAATCCCCCAAAACAGCAAAGACAAGGTCAAAACGATGTAAAAAATTGTATTTAAAAATCAGGCAAACCTACCTTAAACCTTATACACCATTTTTTAGCACTTTATGTGCCATTGAAAAACACAAGCCATCTCACAGGTCTTGTACTTCGAAGGGTTATCCCTTCTCTTTGAAAATTATATCATAACTCTTGTAATGTTCATTAAAAAATAAAAATTTCAAAGTGAATAACCTGAAATCAAAATTTAACAATAGGTGGGTTGCATCATCTTTATTAAATTCAAAACAGACGCTGTGATTGGCAATCAAAACGGTGCGTCCAGAGACTTCAAAGGGTTAAGCTAATTTTAAATGAATAGAAAAATTATCTTAGATAAAACCACTTATTATTTTACATCTATCTACTATATTAACATTTAGGAGAATACATTTAAAAAAGATTGAAAAAAGAGAAGCAGTTACTTGTATTCACTTTCAAAAACTCCAAATGAAACAGATGAGAAAGTGAACAGTAGAGAAAGTGACAAATACACCTAAAAAGCCTATTTGAATCCTTTTTTCCCAGCAGTCAAATCTACCTCACTCCCCACCTCCGGAGTCATCAGGTACAACAGAGGAGAACATTAACAGAGACACACTCAGTTCCCCTCAATTACACTTGCTATTCATGTACAAAAGGGAGACAGAGACCGAACCAGACCCCAATTTGCATCAGCGACTTTGCCATTAATTGTGCAGTGAGGAGAGAAAAATCACAGCAGACGTCTCAATTAACTGCTCCTATGCGAACAAGACCCACCAAAGCTCCATTTATGAATGCCATAAACTTCAGTTGGTGGAGTGTATTAGAGGTGCACCAATAGACTACCAAACTGGCTGTTTATCCCAGTGCAAACTACCAGTATGACATAGACTGAGCTCCATTTTTCACTTCTCTAATACCTATTTCTTAGCCGTTGAAACAGAGGGCTATAGAGAATGCTGATAATATAATAGATTGGGACACCACTACAAGAAAAGATTCATCATCCAAATTGTGAATGCATAACTTATGGTCGTTTTTTAAACGTTTATTGTGTAACATCAATGTTATTTGGCTAACAATCGCAAATTATCTAAATAAAATGATTTAAATCACATTGAACCAAAAAATTATCATAAAACGTCAATTTTAAAACCTGACAAAAAAAAAAGACAAAATTAACTGTATATGTGGTCGGGCTGGTGGGCATCTTACCCTTTTATTTTGAAGTGTGGTTGGTGGGACGGTGGTCTACTCAAAAGCTCATTGATGGATTAAATGAATGAATAATAAACACAACTATTAACAATTATAGCGACCACACACAGGAGGACATAATAAGAGCATACTTCAGTGAGTAAACATTTAATGACAGGACAGTAGAGCACACAGCAAACTAAACCAGAAGACGGTTATGTGCTCAACATAAGACAAAATAATTCAAGACACAGAAACAGAACAGACTGTTTTTGTTGTTTCTGTACACATTAGTAGTGTTCTACATAAAGAATCACTCTCAGTAAACCTGTTTGACCAGGAATGACAAAGAAATTGACAAAGAAATGACTAAGAAAAATAAAACCCCATGTGACTTTGGTAATGTGACATGTAGCCCCAGAGAGTGAAAGAACTGATTGTCTCTTGCCCCACAGCTAAAGTATAATGCTAATGCCATGACCTTAACTATTGATTACTCTGCTTGTAATATCTTCTAACTCTCACACATACACACACACACGCACTCACAGTCATACGCACACACAGCCACAACACACTCCTGGACTGAATTCAAACAAGTGCCCCCACCTCCCTCAACCTACTGATTGGCATGGAGCAAATAGGGATTGTCTGCTCTCCGGTCACTGGCGGTCAGATTTGTCTCATAAATTGCTTGATTGGGATGTAGTATAATGGGTATGCATGGGGTCGTCAGGATGGGGGTAGAGAAGTGTGTGTGTCTCTGTGTGTGCTTTAGCTTCCCGGTGAGCTGTCTATCTCAGGGATTCAATTATTTTTGTTGTGTCCCCACTGGACTGAGCATAATCAGGAAGTCCTTGAGCCAATCTAACTCGAAATTAGATCAATTTAGAACTTAAAAAGTAAAGGATGAAGTTGGACAAATAAACTGGAACGCAGAGCAACTATAGAGTAAAAAAAGGCATTTGTAATCCCTGCAAAAGGTTAGACGAAATGCACAACTCTTTATACATTTGGGTACCACGCTACGATTTTAATTTTATTTTAATTTTAATTACCAAATGCTGTAAAAACAAGAAAGTTTTAGGCAAATACAGCGAACAAAGAATACTGTCAGAAAAAAACAACAATCACTGATTAAAATTCTAATTCAAATTAATATATGGTGACTTTCACCTTCAAATCACAGATTTCTTAGGATTATTATCAGGTGTACGATCCAATAATTAAGTGCTAATGACCATTAATGCCACGCATAAATTAAAATCCATTTACTCATGAATTTAAACGGAAACACCAGTGTAGGAGGTATAAAATTGGCCAAGGAACCATCAAACTGTGAAAGACACAATGTAGTTATGCTGCATCGACAAGGTCTCTCCCAGACAAAGGCGCCAGGTACGACGTTCAGAGTGCAGTGGGGGATATTGTTGACTTGCTTAAAGCAACCAAAGGTGTTACAGGGGACAGAAAGTGAGTTTTCAATACTACCCAACCTCCACCTCTAACCAGTGGAGCAGGTTATCAAACCAGCAACCTTCTGATCACCACACAATCAACTTTCAGCACACTGTAGATGCATTGGGCAGCGAACAGAGTTTGAGAGTGTTACAAAGAGTGTCTACAGGGAACAGTAAAGCATGGTCGAAGTTCCTTGAATGTTTTGAGCTACATTTGTGTAGGATTTGGTATGGAATAATGGTGTTCTCAATTCTGAGAAATACAGGCAGACATCCAAAGTCATTAAGAAACAATATACTTGAAGACGTACTGGAAGTGACACCATGGCGCACACAGAGTCCTGATTTCAACACAATCAAGTTTGTTTGGGATTCTTTGCACGAGTGACAGAATGTGGTGAGAAAGGTATATCCACAGAAGCTATATCATTATGTGTTTATAGCCTTTTTCAAACCTGCTGAACATGCTGTTTTTAAACACGATAAAATAAAAAGTAATATGTAAACAAACTTAGTCCAAAATGATGGAAGTAAAGCACTACTTAAACTTAAACAAAGAGTGAAAGAAGTTACTAGGGTTTGTCAAGAGTCTCGCCGGAGACATGACCACGATGCTTTGAAACTTAATGCACTTAATAGACGGTTCAGGGAGATAAAGAGGTCATCCTCAGATGCTTTGGACATACACAAACACACTCACTCACACACCCACTCATGCACACAAGATGAAAGTCAAGGGCGGTGAGAGGGAAGAGCTCTTGCATTCGTTTCATCGACAAATCTATCAATATATTGCTCCAATTGCCTCTTCCTTTCATCCCCTTTCTCTTTTAAACACGCAGTGCATGATCACACACATTATTTACACGTGAAGCATACACATAGCCCCTGGAAAATGGCTTGTTAAATAAATAACGATCTCTGCAGGTCTGGCTCACTCAAACTCTGGATCTGTTATGGCATGTGTTATATTCACTTCTGGAAGGATTTCACACCTGCGCTTGTTATCTGAACCATTTCTTTATTTGGAATCCCGGACGGAAGATCCTTGTATTTGCCATAGCAATGATACTGACAGCTTTTCCTAATGCTATTCTATGGCTTCTGTCAGTCAATACCCGATCCTTTCATGTGGTCAGGTCCAAAAAGGCACAGCAGGAATACAAAAGATATCCAAGATGGCAGATGCCGATCATGGAAAGTCAGAGGGGCTTGAACCGTAGGTCTGACAACCCTGGTGGAGCTGGTATGATGCTTTTGACTGCCGGAGAGGAATTTGTAGTGAGCTCTGATTGGTTGACAGGTTCGTTGGGGTGGGTAGAGCTAAGCTGGCGTTGCTTAACCTGATGGAAAAGGGGCAACAGATCACCCAATTCCAGTGTTTCCAGTATTACTCATGCCAGTGTGACTAACAGCAAGCTCTAGAGAAGATTATAGAAAACTCATAGCAATGTGGTTTATTCTGTGTTTTGTTATTTTGGGAAAATTGAAGTGGGCTTCAGTCAATGTATATTTTAATGGTTCAAATTTCACCACAGCTGTTTATAATTGTATCATTGAAAATTTAATGCAATAGATTTCTGTAATGAAATTAACTGCAGAGATATTTTTGGATAGCAGGTAACTTTCAGAATGGCAGAAATCAAGGAGAGACTTTGACTAATTTCCTCTCTAGTTTGCAGTTTCTGAGGCACGCGCCACATATAGACAGACTGCCAAGAATTATCTCCAAGATCTACTCTCTAGCCTTTAACAGCTGGCATTGAGCCAAGGTTTCCATTAAATTAACACCAAATCCCACACATAAATCATTTCAAGCTGAAAAACAACCATTCTCTGTTTTTTTTGTCAATACAACTTGTTTTTTTATTATTAACTTAAAGCTCATGCCCAGATCAGAATTCTGCTAGATTTGTTAGCTAGAAGAGAATAAAGCATACATTTAAATACCTAATTAAACTGTAATGATCCTATTCGTTTACATGGATTTTGTCAGCAAATGTACAATTTTACATATTTCCAACTTGATGCTTGAAAGTACCACTGGTGGAGGCTAATATTATAAATGCACTATGCTGTGGCTAAAATTTGCATAATTGCAGCACTTATCAAACCATCACATGTAGCGTGAACATTTTCATCCAGAAAGGATTGTCGGCATAGCAACTGAGGCAAGAGTTCAGCAAGGATGAGGGTGTGATCAAGCCCATTGGGCTAAAGGGGCGGAGCTCCCCAAATGAATTGATAAGATATGCAGAAAAAGGCGAAAGATGTAGATTTAGAAAAGGCTATTTAAGGATGGAATATGTGAAAAATACTTTGTATTGCGATTAAATCACAAAGGAACAAACTGTTTTTGGTTGCCTTCAGTTCAAAATATCAACTTTAGCTTTCCTCCACACAAATCCATACAAGTTTGGAATTACAGTAGCATGAGTATAAATAGGCCTTTTCGTCTAAGTGATCCATTCCTCAGAGCAAATGATAATTTTAGGAGAAACTTAGAGGGGAAGGAGTGGTGGAGTTTTCAACGAGAGGAGGGGAGAGCAAGGCATGGGCTGTGGGAATGAAACAACAAGAGAACTTTGAGAGAATGATTAAATGGACCAACATCTTGTAAGCCGAGCCTCATCGAAATGCTATATGTGTTCAAACTGCAGAACTCCTATGTTCTTAAAGGTCTCCACAAACTTGCATGAATTAGTGAACTAGTTTGATTAACTAATCTGAACCATGTGGATTCAGTGTGTTGCTCCCTGGCATTGGAATAACAGAGGTACTCCTATATTTTTCATCCTTTATGTTGTTTGCCGTTACAGCTCTTCATGTTCGGCCCTGCATCAATCATCCCTCATTGTATACTCTTCATCTTCTTCTCCTATCAGACTTTTCTTCTTATTCTTTGTTGTTGTGATGGTTGCCACGAGAGTTTGTCCCAACAGCAGTCCTTGACATAAAAACAAAGGAGCCAATTTCACTAGCGACAACAACATGTCATCTTGCAAGAAACCAACGTTGGTACCATTTGATTTGCTTTAAAAATATCAATAAAGCCACCAACATAGGATTTTAGTTTTATCATAAAAAACACTTTTGTTACCACATCTGGAGAGCATGTGACCATTGCGGCCTTTAGATGATCAAATCCGCGCAATAGAAGTTCCCCAGGCCCATCATCACCACCACTCTTCATTTAGACAAAGTTGTAATGCCTGAGACAGTTCTGCTAGAAATGATGCTGGTAAAATTGCCTGGAAGCTTACGAAAAACTGGGTTTCAGCGTTCTGTGGTCGGAACTTTACGAAATGTGGGCATCAGTAGATGCAATTTCAAAGAACAAAGAATATTCTTGAGTAAAAAACATCAAACAACAAAGAAATCTATTTCTGTCAATATTTGGAAGCAGTTGTGGCAATATGTTTGACCTAATGTTTCTCATGAGAAAGTTACAAGTTTCTAGCAAAGTCCCAAAGCTCATTTCATCATTTAAACACAGCAGAGATGTGATACGATATCCACCAGAAGCAGATTCTGAACAAATCATCTGTGAAGATTTCCCGCACAAACATCATCCTTATGAGAGCGAGCACCATGAAAACCCATAAACACAAAGAACAAACTACAGTTCTTAAAATATAGCTCCTGTGATGTTAAAGGTGATACAGAAGGAACTGCATCGAAAGCTTGGAGGTTGAACATAAAAATATAAAATAAACAAAGAGTCATGCAGGTGAAGACAGGAGGAGATGGGTTGGCTTATCTTTTCTTTTTTTGAGCACTTATGATGTCAATCACTTTCAAGGCCACTTGCACAATATGTGAAACTGCTGTTGCCAAGCAACGCTGCAGAGTGCCTGGATACTTACAGTGGCTCCAATCCATCAGCCAATCAGCAATCAATGTCGACATCCGCAGTCTCGCTGGACCGACTGACCTTTCAGAGCATCTCTGCTACGTTGCTAGCTAAACATGCAGACAGGAAAGCGCTACCTGAGCTGAATGAGCATCTAATTCAGCATCCTCTATGGATCTTGCATCCTTTATGCAGACAGTACATCCACCTGTCAATCAATCCTTCCAACCGTCCATCAATCAGTGAAAACACAAGACAGACGGGACTAAAAAAGGAAATGTTAAAAAATAAAACTCATGTTTTTTTCATACCACATTAAAATGTTCTCGTTGGCATTTTATGCCAGATGATTGTATTTAGTGTAGTTGAGAATAATGACTAAATTACAAGACCTAGAATCAATGTGCTTCAAAATGTAATTCTTTGCTGTGTTTTTGGAGAGAAGTTGGAAGAATGTGTGTTACCATCCCCCAATAAATCATGGCCCCCAAAAAAATGTCAGCTTGGAAAAATCTGTTTGGATTGACCAGGAACCATTCGGCCTGAGGAAGATCAGAAGGGAGTGGAGCAGGTTAACGGGGTGTGACCCAGCTTAATCCAGTCATGAGGAACATAAATAAAACTTCTTAAAATAATTTCTAATTTGACTTTTTGATGGTGGCGCAGTGGGTAGCACTGTGGCCTTCCAGTTAGAAGGTTGTCGGGTTGAGGAGTTTGCATGTGCTTCCTGTAATCCTCTGAGTACTCCAGTTTCCTCTACAATCCCAAAAACATGCCGTTAGGTTAATTGAATAGTCTTAATTCCCCTTAGGTGTTAATGTGTGAGCGAGTGTAGCCCAATGTGCACTGGAGTGGGCACCGGCAGACCCCCATGACCCTGAAAGGGAATATGCAGGCAGGAAAATGAAGGAATGACTATTTGACTTTAAAATTCAACATAATTGGCGTAGTCGGCAGGATTCCAACCCGCTTGGAATCCCACAAAAGAGTCAAATGTTTTTTTTCCAGCAGATTGTTCCACATCTGTTGTTTTAAAGTGACCAAGTGTAACTGTAGATGGAGGTGGTACTGATGCAATGCTTAACCCAGCGAGAAAAGATTCCTAAATATAATGCAGAGTATTCACATATCAAAAAAACAGTAGAATAAATTTTTTGGAGCATGTGCGGCTTACTGGACAAAATCCACTGGACAAAATCTTCCAAAACAAGACAAATACCCTATAAGCTTGAGACCAAGACAGACCAAGACCAAGTCAATTACAACCTATTAATGAGCCAATGAGCCGAAGACATGAATTTAGCAGATACTGAAACAGGAAATCAAATGGTAAGACAGTGATCACACAAATGATACCAACTTTTGATACCAAATGATACCAAAGTTTTAACTTTTTAATTCATTCTAAAAAAAAGTTACAAGAAAATTTGCTGCTGTTCCCCATCCCTCACACATTTATTCAATATAATAGGCATCTATCAACAATCTATCTTTGAATTCACAGACACCATTTTTGATGAGGAATAACCATTAAACACTAACAGCCTAATGACATCACACTCAGAAATACACAGTTCGCATACGCTTCATATTTCCTGCATGCTCCACCAAATAAACCAAGAGCTCCGACGTTCTCCCACTGATAAAAGAACAGTGCTGTCAAAGCAGTTGCTGAAGGCACTCTAAACTGTTCACTAAACAGTCCATGACAGCCTCTGTGATACGATCCTCAGCATGCGTTTGATCCGACAGGTAAAAGAGAAATTAAAGCTCCGGGGGAATCCCATTGTTTCAGTAAGCCGTACCAGATGCAGAACATTAACAGAGACTAAACTTGAGGCAGTGTTTAGCACCGCATACGGCATCAATTATGCAACGAAACAACCCAGTATAGAGACCTGCCAGCTGCTGCTTGGGTTTATGAGGAGATATGACTAGGCCGTACAGCTCAGGGGTCATAAACACTGCGCTAAGCGTTGTGTCAATAGCCTGACCAAAGCACATTAATCTCAAGCAAAGTGTCTTGGCTAGAGCTCAGTCAGCCACAACCAAAAATAAAAAAAAACAACTGAAAGTAACACAAGTCTGCCTTCCATGGCATTAATTCTTTTAGTTATTTTCAATTTGAAACAATTAATTTGCTTTAATCAGCAGTTAAAACGTTTACAACTCCATCTGCAGTATCAATGTTTACTAAAGTTATTGTGCTAAAGTATTAGCCAGGTGTGAAAAATGATGTAAACAAAAAATGTTTCCAATTTTTACCAAATTATCTATTTTCATCAATGAACCAAATGCAGTGAATGAAGAACACAGAAAACTCATTCAAAATTTGTCGAGACCACCAACAGCATCAAATCTAATAGTTGCACTTGCTTTGTTTTTGATGGCTCTGTGCGGATCATGCCATCACATTCATCACTTCTTGTTCTTGTTAAGATATAGTTTTTAATAACTATGTGTGTGGGGTCATGATCCTGCTGCTGAATATAAACGGGCACAACCATACACCTCTCTGATAATGCTGCATAATACATAAGATCTGCGTTTATTTCAGCGTTGAGAACCTCATTATTCTTGACCAAATCTCCAACTCTACTTGCAGAAATACAAGCTCTAAGCATTTTTTCCCACCTGCCTAAAACTTTCTCACAAAGCAATGAATATGATTAATAAAACTTGATATCAAATGAAACATACAATGTCCTCAATCTTAATGCATTTTATTAAGCTTAAACTGACTCTAAAACACTACATGCAATCTTCTCTCTGAAAATAATAAAAGTAACCAATTTACACTTACAAAATACAGAAAAGTTAGCTTCTCTGATTCTGTGACTGAATTTGGATTCATTCGGTAAATTCTTCTTGTGCCGTGTCAATTGCAAGCTGCAGGCAGTGATAAGAACTGAAACCCTGGGCTCCGTTTTCGGTCTGTAATAAAGTGACTACCAGTCTGCTCTCAGCTCTTTGTGTGACAGGCAGATAATGGAGAAAGCTGCCCACAACAAAGGTTAAACATGCATTAAATTATTCTTTAAATAGTTATCCGGGACTCATAGCAAACAATTCAGCACTGCACATTCAGATTCACCAGCAATTCATGGAGAAACCCCACAAGTAAATAAAAACACTATTAACTATCTTTGTTTTATGTGATGTACCACATAAAACACACTCAATACCAATAGTCATTTTTTATTATTTAAATCAGGATTATTTGATATGCTATTCTCTTTAAATGTAATTAAAATTAACATTTTCAACGCAAGAGTATTCAGCTTTAAGGAAACTAAATATACCCTTCAGTAGTGCCGGATATTTATTTATAAAGCAAGGAAGTTAACTATCTGAAAAAAGGGTACAAAAGCTAGGGTAACACTGTTGTATAAATATTAGTGTGAACAGTACAAAAAAAAGTATTGAATGCAAAAAATAATACATCCCTCTTTTTCCTGAAGTTTCATCATGAAGTCTGATTGGAGCGTTCATACAATTAGTATCAGATTTGTACAGTAGATCCACATTTGAAAGTGAAACTGAAATAAAACTGTAATATAATAAAAAACTAAAATAAAAACTGTATATTCCATGCAGATTCCTTGCACTTTGCCCAATGTTTGTGTTCTGTACATTAGGGATGCAGGATAACTGTTTTTTTTTACAACCAATAACAATAATCGATAATGTCCTGCTTCTTGTAAGCAATACCGATAAGTTATCAGCGCAAGGGTTGGGCAAAGTCAAGCAATTATGGCATTGACGAGGTCCGATGTGAAACATTGTCGTAGTCACGAACTTAGATTTGTTAACAGACCCAACGTTACAGAGAGCAATCCTGCCTAATAAATGATTATGGTGAATATTAGCATTTACGCTAACCAAACCCAGCATTGATCAAAACATCTGAAATCGGTAAATAATAATAATATTTATAAAAAGAAATCCCAGCTTTAAACACCTACAAAATTTGCATGAAAGAGATCCAAACTTTGCTCATTAACTTTATCTCACACAAACAGCACGAGAGATCGCTTGCATACAAAGAAACTGAACTGCGTGAAGAGTGTTGTCATGTCTACACGTTTATGGTGGATCCTTCAACGTGATTAGACTTACACAGAACACTTTAATGCACTTTGGACTTTATTTATAACCCTTTCCAGCCCAGGTGACACACAGAAAAACTTAATTCTCATTTGAACAACGTCATGCCGTTCTGTTGGACTTGACTGGCGGCCATTACACACTACATTACCCATGATTCCCGAACTACGAGTCCCAAAATGGCAGTTTACAAACAAACTTCCAACAAACCCCATTCCTGCAATGTCAAACAAAAGAAACTTTATGCAGAAACTCCTATAACTTTGCTGAAAATTTATAATTCAGAATAAAGTGTTTTTATGCGAGAGGGGTGGTGCTTTCGGCAGAGCTCTGCATGCCGCACACTCTCCGCACCTCTAACATTTACTGTTTGACAAACTGACCCCAAGGAAAGCGATGTGACAAAATGTGTAGAGGACATTTAAAAAAATAATATTTAGTTTAGCATTTTTCATTATTTCAGAAATAATCAGACAATGAGAACGGGTTAACTGAAACAACGCATGTTTAATCAATAACAAATATAAAACAATAACAAAAAAACCTTCAAAACAGTTTAGTAGAGTCATCATTGGATTACTGTTATTGCTGAGAGGAGCATAATCCAATTACCTGAGAGGCGGATTGCCATGTTAGAGGCGGGGGATAAATTTAGCATGTGTAATCAGCATGACTGTTATCTTAGCCTCTCTTTCTCTCTCTCTGGGAACTAGAATCAGTCTTATTAACCTTATTCCATGATTCCAGGAAGTCATCTCTCAAACCACTCCTAATTAACATTTATATCCTTGAAACTCACACAGAATCGACTCCTGGTGCTTAAAAGCAGAGATAACAGATGAATGGTGTGCAGCGGCTCAGCAGAGACGGAACGCTCGTGTCCTGAGTCGTTCCTGAGCTTATTTTGACACAGTACAGACATACTGTGATGTCTGGTGTTTGAATCCCTCTGCTAACGCTCCGTTTCCTCTACCATCTTCCTGAAGTAAAGCCAAGCCCATGAGAACCATTTTACTCTGCTTGATTAGATTACGGGTGATTTCCATGCTTGATTGAATAACGCACCATTGATCTTGGTGCTTGTATCAGCTTTTACAGTTCAGATATTTCATCCAATATTTCTAATTCTTTCACAATGAATGAGACATGCAAATCATTTTTCAATGGGATCACTTTGTTGCTTACAACAAAGGTGGATATTATAAAGCTGATAAAATGGACCAATACAGGGATGAAGAAAGTGAGACTTTACATTTAAAACCACTACAGCTATTAAAATGCTAAATTTAAGTTGCTTACATCATGCATATTCAATGTCTCATAACCGCTCTTGTAACCTGAGCTCAATTTTCATAACTATTTTCAGTGTCACATTAAAGCAGACATAAAAAGGTCAAATGATGTAATGGCAGCTGATGGTGAGCAATGCTTCTCAATCGCTCATCCAAATGAACAAGAGGTTTATTGGTCCTTCACTGGGAACCCCATAAACTGGAAATAGCATACAATCACTTTGCATAAAACGTATGAATATATTTAATCAATGCAAATTAATTCCGTTACCCTGTGGTGTGATGTCAATGGCCAGCATTAGCACGATTCTAAAATGTACTCAATTTAATTGTATTAATTGATTGTTTTCCTTTCACACTGTCAGAACACATTCGTGGACAGTAGATTTTTTTGTCCAATCAGATTTCAGCTTTTATGTCGAACTATCCCAGGGCCTTTAGTGTCAGAATTGCTGGTCTCACATGTATTGCAATGGGATTGTTTGTTTTGGGTGTTATTTTAATGTGAGTTTTAAACGCAAAGCAATAGTATATTTCGAAAAAATACTTGTAAGAAGTGTATCGTTGCACAATATATCGTAATACAAAAACGTCATGAAATATCTTGGGAAATATCCTCTATGAGCTTCACCATGGAAAAATGCATGAGAAACAACAGTTCAAGGACTCTTTACAAAAAGAATATTATTTAAAGTGTATAAAAAGAGCTCTCTTACAAGAACTTTCCTTCTAAATATTTAATTTTATGAGTTTTCCAACTTTATTGCTGCCCACTAGTGGCTGGATGATATTACACAATGTAATACATGTCAAAATAAATTGATACATTTCATATTAATGGCTTTAACTCAGTTAGTTTTTTTTTTTTCGTGACTGAGTGTGTATCGTTATACCGTGACTACCTTCGAATCAACAATGTAACTTTGCGGTGCGGAAAGGCGTAAATAGGTCGATTTTCCCAGTGTCTGAATCACGTCTGACCAATCACAATGCAGCTTGTTGCTAGGCTACAGTAATTTGTAAACATTCTATATGGTTGAGTGATTTAACATGGACTCTGATCTGGAGGAGAATTGCTGAAGATCTGACAGCAGTGTAAGGGAGTAAACTTATAAAATGTAAAACATATCCTTTAGCCAATCAACTACTCGCATCATAATGTATATCGTGTGTTGTCTATATGTTAAAACAAAGCATGAGCCGGTTATTAAGCAATAAACTATGTTTTGATGCTCAACAATGGTTTTATGATTGATCTGTACACGTCTCAAATATTTATCTGATATTAACGAGACTTGATAAAAATGTTCGCTAAACGAAGAATCCATTCTTGCATGTCGCATATTTCACTCGCGTTTGGTGTTTATATATCAGTGTGTTTAATTCACATATTCACCTTTTCTTATCGTAAACTCATTTAGTTTTCGTTGTGTAAATGTAGTAAATAACAAAAAAACAAATTCTCTGTCTTCTGATTGGTTAAAAATCGCTAGAGCTTAGAATTGCAAATATTAAAACATTTTTTAAAACACATTTTACATCAAAAAGGGAATGTTGGCATCAGTAGAGGTTGTTTCAAGAAAAAAGAAGACATTTTTGTTGATTTCTTTTTGTTGATTTCTTTTTATATTTTTGTTATTTTTTAAAACATTTGCATTTAAGCAACTTCACAACTTCGCAATACAATTTCACAATTCACCACAAAACCAAAAAAAGGAATACACTGAAACCTCTTGCTTATTTTTTCATAGTAATAGAAACTCATTCATTCATCTTCAAACCCGTTTATTCCCTTTCTGTGTCACGGGGGTCTGCTGGTGCCTATCTCCAGCTCACACCGAGTGAGAGTCAGAGGTACACCCTGGACAGGGAAAAATAATCATAGAAAATAATGTTCCAACGTAGATTGTATTAAATCTATTAAAAAGTCTATTAAATCTTGTGAAAAAACGGTCAAACTTATCTAAACACTCCTCTCTTTTATCTTCTCACAATCTCTGTCATCCCCGCAGGGCTCAGAAAAGCCATCTGCACCTGAATCTCTGATGTCAGATTATCATTAGGCTATAATGCTAATTGGTTATTATTAATCTTGAATAAATTACAGACATGCTGTGGATGAGCTGGAATATGCATGGGCCGTCAAGCCAGAATACAAATTGTAATCTGGGATAACTGCGTTCTTTCTCAAAGAATTACATAGTTACCTTCTATAAGGTTAACCAGCAGGTGCTGAGATTTATTTAACACAATTTTTACTGCATTCGTCAGATCAGAGAGTATTTACTGTCAGTGTTTGATTAACACTAATAAAAAGAATGAACAGAATTACATCCGAGCCATTAATCACAACTATCAAACAAAAATTAATAAATTCATATAATCAAACGCTTCTCATTTACTTAACTTGATGGTTGTGTAGTTTTTATTTAATTTCTGATCCAATATAGTCAGGGTTAAAATGCTGAGCGGGGCCTGCATCTCACATCTTCAAACTATGTGAATAATTTATCATTTAATATAAATCAAGCTGACCGGGAACAATATCCATCAATAATTCAGAACGCCATTCCCCTCAGTGTCTGGCTTTTCAGAGAGCTCCTCCAGTACATGATTCATATCCGACAGCTTCAGGAGAAAAAAACATTTCTGCAAAGATTAAACGTGTTTATTTTAGCGATTAAATCCAATGATGGTTTTTGTAAATCACACGTTGAGTTGCAGCATTAGCTAATTAGCAAAATACATGATTCAACAGTTTAAAACCACATCATTTTCTACAATGACATCAAAATCTAGGACGAGCTTTGCAATCTTTGGAATCATATTTTTGCATTTGAAAGAAGGGCCATTGCATGTCCTTGTCATCGCTGTTTCTCAATTCAATCCAGTGATGTCAAGCCTGTTGCCAGGAGTGAAAAAAACATCCCTGCATGGCATTTCTGGCCATGGCAGCCCACCTTGATTAGTTAAATGACACTCGACAGAGAATATTGTGTTGTTTAAAAATAAGTTAACTATAGTAGCTTTTGTGATTTGTCTATTTTTGTAAGGCTGCAACTAGCAATTATCCCCATAATTGATTAGTCAGCCATTATTATTTTTGATAAACCAAACAATCAGATCATCGTGTATTAAATGCATAATTGCATTAACGATGAAATCATAAATATAGATAGCTTTTTAAACATAACATGCATATTTTGTCATTGAAAACATGTATAAAAATGTATATTTACTTTAAAGAAGGTTTGCAAAAATTGTTCCCTTTTTCTGCTCCTCATACAAGTTTATAGTTTATCATAATAAATGACTTTTTTTTGGAACAGTGCATCAATTCTGGGGGAGGAGTTAACAATTTAACCCAAAAACTTGTGTGACGTCGTCAATGCCTTGAATAAATCCCCTTTTTATGTTCAGGAACTTGTTTTTTTATTCAATCCACTCTCATAAATCACTGCATCACATAAAAAAGCTCAGGCATTTAAAAACAGTAGAGATGGTACAGTTTCTAACGTAGACCGTCAAACACGGTCACTTTAAAAGACCACGATTCCCTGGATGCAAACATTTTCTGAGATTCACATGTGTTGAAGATTATTTAAGACAAATGTATTGTCTGTTATGTTTTATTGTTGGAGGAAACCTGATGTTTATATTTTGTTCAATATTTTTGACACTCATTTCTGCGGACATGACGTTTTCTTTTCCAATTTATTTAGATGACGATACCTCATCATTATTCATGAGTCAGGCCTCATTTATCCAATGAGAAGATGTGGATAACCAAAACGTCAAAACTGGATTTATAGCAAGCATTTTTCTCTTGGGTAGTTGCGTTTGCCAGGTGGTGTGGTCCCAATTCTGGAAGACTTCAATCCCACTTCAGTGCATTGTTATCGGCTTGTTAATGTAAAATTTCCCTTTGTTGTCCTGGCAGGTTTTAATGGTTCAAACACTAAGGAAGATGACCTTTTTCGCTAAACACGTCTCCGTTTAGGAATGATTCAGGAGGAGAGCTGTCCTCGACCTCAGCAGAACCCAACAAATGGCTTTTGCTGCTACTTAAATCGATCTCTAATATTCGCATTATTTGAAATAATGCCAAATTATTTCGAAATTCGCATTATTTGGCTGAAATAAACAGATTATAACACACCTCTCTTTCTACCAAGCCACACCCACACCCTCCCTAATAACTAGTAAACCTATGTGCATTTTATGAACTTCTTCAATGGGATAAAGTAAAATGCTTAAAAACATTTGTCTGCCACCGTGATATAGTCGAAGGTGCACAGGACATACATGGGGTTGTGTATGGACGGGGGTTTGAATTTCTAACTCGTCGTCACTTCCAAACCTTCCCCCTCTTTCTCCCCACCTCTCTTCCTAGCATCATATTGGGGAAAGGGACAAAATGGGAAAAAAATCAATCTTAAAAAAAAAAAAAAAAAACACAACATTAACTAAATATAATCTAAACTTAGTATGTTGTGTTTTAATTGTTTCCCAATTTCTTTTAAAACACACCATTTTTATCTGAAAAGTTAAATCTGGGATTCCACAAATGAGAAGTACTTTGTATCTTCGTAAATAAAGAAAAAAGATTTCCTCCTTTCTCTAAAGCCAACCATGGCTCGTCAATGTCAACAGAGTTTCAGCAGTCAGTGCGTAGCTCTGGGCTACAGTCGAGCATAAAAGGATCCAAAACCAGCATGGGAATACACACACACATAGTCTCGAGCACAACAACGCACACTCTTCCAGAGGGGCCAGACTCAAATTAAACCCACCTGCTTTCTCTCACAATGGCAGTGGGATAAATTTAGCCCCCATATTATAAAAGCAATGTTTCCTATGCCCCGGCTAAATGGATATTAAATGAGAACTAGGCCAAGGTGACAAAATAGTTGCATAAAGATGATGACAAACATGAGATCTGCTGTTCATCACAACAGTCCAATCAAATGCAAAACTACGCTAGTGTTACGGCACTAGCAGGACGTCCTGTAGAGCTCTGCTGAATTTTCTCACATTACTATGGGAGCGAGTGGCCACCTGTGAGCTCCCCGGGGAGCCAGAGCATTAGAATATAGATTAAAAAAGGACTTGTTGATAACAGCAGCTTGCTTAGCAACAAAATCTGTTCTGCAGCTCACATGACCCATATCGACCAATCATATGCCAGCGGAAGACAAGATGCTGATGGATGATTTGTCGCATAGAGATCTAAGGCTGTCCCATGATGACCTTTTGAGGGTGGAAACAATTTCTAGATTTTTCCAAAAGGTATTTGTCACAATTTCATCTCCCTTATATGTTTTTTTTTTTGCAAAGTGGTTTTTTATACACAACAAATAAAAAGACTTAAATGCCTTAAAAATGCCTTAAATTTCTGAATGAACACGAGGGATTAAGAACAAAACAAATGAAAAAACATATTTTACGTTTCTTTGTCATTCTTTATTTTGTTGAAAGCATTGAAAAACACTTGGACTTTCTCAGTGAGGCTGCACAGGGCTTATTAGAGGTGGTTGCAAAAACCATCAAGAACTACCTCAAAAAGTGCCTCGCATGAGGACTGCATCAGGTGTTTTTAAGATGAGATGTGTTCATCCGAGTCCCTGTTTAAGTAGTTCACTGTTCAGAGGATATCGAGGAAAAGCAAATGGGTCACAAAACACAAAGAATGGACTATGAGGAGCCAACCTTTGAGATTTTTGGTTCCACCTTATGTCTAAAGTATGATTTAGAAAAGGGGAATAGACACAATATTTGGTTTCCACCGTCAAGCATGGAAGAGGAGAAGTGATGGTGAGGGGCTGGATGCTGGAACATAGGACTATGAACCTAAACACACCTCTGGGGTTTGTAAGGGCTACTTAACAATGGATGGAGTGGTGTGCCAGATGGCCAAGCCTGCTTAAAGATTACAGATGCAAGCAGCAATCAAAGGGCTCTCGCACCACTAACAATGGTGGTTAGTGGTGCGAGAACATCACCCCTGTTTATGCACTACGACCAATCCTTTTTAAGAGATGTTTTCAAGTGAAAATTGTTAATATTATTGTACAAAACAGGCAAAATAATGAAAAGCACATCATCAAGTATCATGACACTCAGGTGGTGCTATGAATGAGTCTCAATATTTTTCTGATTTTGGCTAATATTCTTGTCACGTATGTTAAAATTGGTAAAAAAAAAGAACCTTATGAATGTTAAATATTTTATTTCCTGTGGGAACCTAGTGGCGCTATCACTGAGTGTTGTACTTATTTTTGACAAAGTTGTTAAATTTTGGGACTGGTCAAACATACCATGTCCTCTTTATGGCACAATATCAACTTTTGCCGTTCGCCTTGTGCATAGTTTTTTTTTATTTTTTATTTTTTGCAATATGACATCCCATATGCCTTTAGTAAAGACTGATGGAGTTTAGAGATGAACAGATGAACTCTCTTAGGGAAGTTCGTTAAAGTTTGATCTGAGCACAAGTTTTGTGATATATCTGACTCCCTGACAATTTTAGAAACCTGATCCTTTTTTAGAACTCCAGTCGAACGAATATTTTCACCAGTTCTGACTTTTCGAGCGTGTTTAGACCCTCAAAATGCTCAGAAACCTGGCAAACAATAAAAAAAATTCTATAAATTCCATACTTTCTAAAAATCGTTGACATGTTGTGAGCCATTTAACACGTTTTTGTTTTATTTTGTGTTTATTCAAAGTTTTGATGTCTTCGGTGAAGATCTGCATTGTAAATGTTCAAGAAAATGAAGAAAACTTCTTTAATGGAAAACATTTTTAAATTAAGGCCTTAAAAATGTAACACATTTGTTCATTCAGTGTCTCTGTCAGCATAAACCATCCATTGATAGCAATAAAAAACCCAGCATGCAGTATTTTAACAATACATTGAGAATTAAGTGGTTTACAAACTAAATCCCAGAATCATGAGCTTCTGAATTAATTTCAGAGATGTGGTATTGAATAAAACATTAAACGCATTTTTTTTTCACATTTCACCATCTTGTACAAAATATATGCCTCCAAACACACTCCAGATTATTTGCTTTTGTATGCATGGCAGAGATTTAAAATACCTGAGCATATGGAATCACAGTCGCTGAGTATAATGTGCTTTAGACCCTCTCCCTGTGACACGGCAACCGCATATGAACGTGTGTAAACGACAAATGCAGCATATGGGAATATAACACTAAAACAAACACCACAGAGCAAATCATGTCTCCATTCCAAACATGATGTGTACATGATTCTAAAAGCAATATTTGAGTTCTTTTCAAAATTTACCAACGCCTGCAGCTGATATAAGCTACATTTAAGATTTACATTCAAGACTTTCGCCTAATCAAGCGACACTTTACAAGATTTCCCAACCATAAGTAAATAAGTTACATGAAATGTGTCCTATAGAATAAAATATATCTATTAAAATGTGCATTTAATGAATGAGAACGGATTTCAGAACATTCATTTTCTAGCTTCTGAATGTTTTAGAACTGATGTGTATGAAATGGGGTTCCAAAACATGGAGGATATCCATCAACAACTCACTACAAAAAGTACATCTTGTAGAATGTGTGGCTTCTGGATATTGAAACATCAAGTCACTCACATGCCGTCTAAGACATTTAAGGCTTAAGTGCACATTTTCAAACAAGACCTTGACTCCTGCTGCCTCCCATAACCTCCTGCCCTCCCCCAAAGTCCCATCCTCCATCCACTCCACAATCCCCCACACCGTTCGGCCTAGATGTAATTCTCAAATGAATAATGGATGGACTTTCATCTCTCCTGTACGCGGGGCTCACTGCTCTGAGCCACTGTAGAGGAAGCGACTGCATTTAACATGAGATGTGGGATTCTGCTGCAGGCCGCTGACTCTAGCTCTGTCTACTCTGACGGTGTGTTCGTTTAGTCAATTTCAGTGTGTTCTGAAATGTGCGAGATCTTACTTGACAAACAATTTGTCTTCAAATGAAAAGCTGTTTTTTGAAAAAATTCTGAAACATCTACTGACTTTTTTACTACTATTTTTTTTACTATAATTTGCTCTAATCAGTTTTTGTGGAAATGTTTGATATTTTTAAGTATAACCCTGTTTTTTTGAATTTTTTAAAGATAAATATTACACAACAATTCCACAGCAATCCTGAAATTGTACATAAAATACAATACAGAGTAATACATTGTGTTCTATAAAAACTTAGAACAAATAGGTTTTGTTTTAAAACAAACATCTAAATAAAAAATAAAAATTCTGAAATTCCAAAAAAGCAAATTCAACGTTAAAACAATGTGAAAATTGAGGAACAGAGAAACCTTTCCTAAACGTTATACACTGTTCCAAGCATTTTTTGTGCCAGAACACAAGCCATATGTTGGGTTCTTTCCCTAGTTACTTTTATTTTGTTATTTTCCTAGTCTTTTATTTTGTAAACTCTCTTCTGTTCCTGCCTGCTCTTCCTCCTTGTCGGTGTTCCTCCATGTTGTACCTTTTATTCTGGCCTCTTCTCCTGTGTGTGTCTTCATCCTGTGTCCTTGTTAATTGCCCTCATGTGCCACACCTGCTCCTCATGTCTGGTTCGTCATTCCCTCATTTGCTTTCTGCCTTTTTTAAGCCCCTTGCTCCCTGTTCCTAGTGCGGGTTCATTATCCAACATTTAATATTCCCTTGTGAGTCTTGTCTGGTAAGCTCTGTGCTTCTACTAAGTCTCTGTTCAGTTTAAAGTTTTATTTTGTATAATTCTCCAGCAGCCAGCTGGCAAGCAATCGTTGATTGTCTTTTTAGTTAATGTTTTTCCTGTTTTGTTTTCAGAGTTAGTTTAGTTTTGTTCAGTATATTTTATGTTAGGTTTTGCCCTACCACGGGTGTTTGTGTTTATTTGTTATATTTATTTATTAAACGAGTGTTGATCCCATCTTGTGTGTGTGTGCATTTGAGTTCGTTTAACCCTTCCTTTACCATCTTGGAGGGTTGCCCCTAACACCATATCACAGGTATTATACTTCCATGGGTTATCCTTCTTTTCACCACTAGATGGCACTGACGCCACCAATTTGTGGTTTTTAAAACGAAGCTGAAAGATGATGGCGCATTTTCTCACATTTTACTTTGAATTACCTTTTGTTTTTATTATGTTACAACTGCAAAATAGCCAAAAAATGTGAAAAATTTAAACCTACCCCTTATATTTGAAATTCGAAATAAAAACAATAGACGGGTGATGTCATTCCAAATAATTTTCAAAAATATTTGCCCCTGCCGTTACTAATTTGATTTAATCTGAAATAAAAAAGCAGTGCTGTGCATCAAATGAAGTATAATAACAAACAAACGAGAGCTGAATTATCCACATGCTCCACATCTGAGCGGCATCTTGCGATGATGTCTATCAATAATGCAGGGAACGAGGGGGTTCACACCAGGTTGATTCTGCCAGGCTCACAACCCCCTTGAACCTGGCCCCTGCCTGGCCTTGTGTCCTTGGGCCAGTACAACAGAACAGAATGAGTGCTAATGAGAGCTTCGGCACCTCCACACGTGTGCTGAATAACAGCATTACAAACAACAAGAGTTCACAGACTCAAAATAGCCCAACGCATATCTGACAAAACAGAATGGAAGAGAAACAATGGGCACAGCCATTGAACAGCAAAACAGGAGGAAATAATCCATTGATATTCATGCATCCGCTTTAATTATTGGGGTTTAATGAATATATTTGTAGATAGACGCTCTGTAGAATATCTTGTTTAGTTAGTGAACAATGGAAATGAATGAGTAGCCACTCTCACAATGAGGCTTTTGCATTTGAGTCCCTTTCCAATCATTCTGTTGTGTGTAGCGCTTTGTGGTTTGCATTTAAATGCTTTAGTCCGTTTCCAATGTCTTCTGATGGTCACCCAAAAAATAAATAGTGTGCATCACAGCAAAGAAAATAATGAAAAACGATACAAGGACACACAAAAGAAGCGGTTTGATCAATCATAACGTGAGTGAAATGTGTTCATCCTCGAAGTGGAGGTAAAAGATTAATGCTGTTTGCTGCTCTTTGATCAGAATGAGACGCTGAACACTAATTACACTGGTTGCTTTCTCAGCAGGCAACAAGCTGTTCACAGCTCCCTACAACAAGCACCCTACTCTGCCTTAAATGAGCTCCGTGAATTCTGTGTGCAACAACAGAATCCCAAGTTCAGACTTACAGCTATAATTATGAAATAATAGCAGCGTTCTAGCAACTAGCGGCGTTCTTTTAAAACAATATAAACCTAGAAACATGTTAACATTAGACAGAATGTGCATTCCTTGAAGTCCTTGTGGGAGTCCTGGTAGCTGGTGCTACTACTGTTTACTACAGTATTATATCTGTTATGTAGAAAATAATTAGAATTTGTAATACAATCTGTCACAAACATAAGCAATTATTTTTCAGAGATACAACACGGAGAAGGAGAGAGGTGGATGTCTGCTCCTAAGCTAATGCCTGTTTTATTTCAGTTTATTTCCAATTTCCCATTGAAGTAAAAAACTATTTTGTATTTAAACAGAATTAAACAATATATTGACTATCATTCATTTCAAATGTAAAGGTTCATTTACATTTATGCATTTGGCAGACACTTTAAGGCGAGCAACTGAGCTACAGGAAAGCCAGTGACATTGTTTTATTTTTAATAACATGTTGTTCACATTGGCCTGCTTGTATGTGAAGCTTTAGTTCAAAAAGTCTCTATTTTTAATCAAAATCACATTCAATCTCTTCATTTTCTAGCCCAGGCTTATTTCGGAAATTGGCTGTGATTTTAATTCACAATTTCATTACTGAGCGATCAACGTTGTATTAAAGCAACATTAATAGACGCTGTAATGGCATTTGAGGGAAACGTTGACCTCTATGAACCAGAATCAGATCCTAAATCAGATGCAAACCACAGTTACATGATGGATCCTGTTTCATTATAATTTACCGACTTCATTTATTGACGTCTTTGCATCTGTTTGACTCAGGCGTATTTATTTCTGGATACCACAAGTCGTTGCTTTGTACACATCACTTCCAGGGGAGGAAGGACCTTTCATGCCCAGCCTTGACGTAACAGTTTGAATTGTGAGACTATTTATATAATAAAAAAAAAACATATTTGTGACGCCCTTTTTTTGATAGTTGATTCGTACTGATAAATCACTATAAAAGCTTCTGCTTTATAGTTGATATCAGAATTTCTTATGAAAGTAAGAAAAAACACAATATGAGTGGTGTGGGCCCTTTAAACTAATTTTTAACTAACACCTCTAGGGAACATACACATCATTAATGAAAATAAAGATGTGTAATCTAATCATATGTTGTCTGATCCAGCAATAATTGAAACAAGTATAGAGATCCTCTGCCCTAAGTTTCTTTTCTCTTTAGAACAGTACTCTATCACAGTAGGTTTCTTATGTCCTTGAGAATATTTAGAGCGGGAAAACCATTTCTTGCTCTATCTAGATGTATTGGATTCCTGGAGGTGTGCCACTGTGGCCAGCCAACCAGGATCTTAACCTATAGAGTTGAACACAATTGCTTTTCTGCCGGTATTGATTGAGCAACATTGAAAGGCAGGAGGATTCAGTGGGAATGGTTTGGGGAACTGTCAATGTTAAATCGAAGACAGGAGATTTATGCTAAAATACAGGTTTTTCAGTTATGCTAATTTCACAAAAAAAAGTCTTGTTTAGTATTGTAATGATCATTTGGAAATCTTAAAAAATAAGCTTCATCTCTCCAAAGAGAGACCAATGGGAATGCAAGCAATCACTAAATAAATCTAGAGCTCGTATTTTCTTCACCACTGTCTGGTCTTAATTAAAACAGCTCTGCTCTGCACAAAAGGACCTGATCGTGCAAGAGACTCCAAATCCATAAAAGTCTTGGAAAGTGCACACAGAGGCCATTTACAGGCACTTGCTTCAATTACATTTAAATTAATGAGGTTTAAACTGGTAAGCTAAGCTCAGAGGCACTACTGCATTGTTACAAAGCATGCTGTGGAGGAGATGGCCTTTTGGTAATAGCAAAGAAACCATCCTTGTCCTTTACAAAAAAACTGAATTCTGGCAAGCCCCAGTGTCTAAAGTTTATGTTTACTCAGATATTTTCATAAATTCCAGCTAAAATACAAACAGAAGGTAAATAATTAAGGCAAGCTAGTTAAACTGTTGAGTATAAAACATTATTTTTTATATGGTCTAGATGAGCTAATCACTTAAACCAGCACAAGCTTGTTTTAGCAACTGTGTTAGCATGCTAGCTTCCCAGTATCTTTGAATAAACCATTCCTGCCCTATATAAAAAAATATATGATATTCTGGCAAGCCCCTCCATGCCAAAAAAGTGCCTTAAACAAATCAAACACAGTATGTACCCCTAGAAGAAAACATGTAACAATAAAAGAAATTTTTATGGATAAGAGAAATGCCAGAGCGACCTTTGAGGGTAAAACATCATGTTACATGAGCAAATATAGTATTTAAAAACATAGCTTTCTCGCAAGCCCCAGTGCCAGAAGGGCAAATTTACACATGCTAATGAGCTTTTGCTACACAAACCTTCGTTAAACACAACTGCTAACATTAGCATGTGGCTCTATTTACAGACACTTCTATTGAGCACCACAGATTTTAACATTATATAAACAATTATCTATTCTTATTCTAGAACAATACAAGCTAAAATACAACTAAAAGTTGCATATTAGAGGCTAGCTAGTCAAACCTAGAAAAAACATAATTTCCCAGATAGCGAATGAATCAATATCCTCTCACGTCTGGTTGTTGTTGAATTAACAATATTTTAATGTGCAAAACGTCTGTTCAACCTCAGTTATCAACACTGATTCAATAGCAATTCAATGTCCATTTGCTTTCTGGTTGATATAAACTTGAAATGTGACCAAAACCAGTGAAAGTATGTTTTAGCAACTGTGTTAGCATGCTAGCTTCCCATGCTAGCTCTAAAACCAACTCTAATATTTGAGTAAAGGGCCACAGTTTTGCGATTGGGGACATGATCCAAATAAAAGTTGGGTTTATTCGAGGGAAAATGTGTGTTTGCTGATGCATTACTTGTGAACGAACATCTAAATCCTGCTAAGAATGTTATGAGTTGAATTTATACGAATAAGGATTATGATGGAAAGGCAGAATATTGAGAGCAACAGAGACAATCGCGGCTTTGAAGCTCAATTGCAGCATTTATTGGAAATCAAAAGCTTAAATGGCAATAGATGACTGATTTGGTGAATATATATATATTTTTTAGCTCCTAACTTTAAGGGCATTGATAAAAACAGTCACATACCTCCATCCCATCAGAGAACACTGCTCATTTCCTGTGCTAAACAGACGCAGCTGATACAGGAATGTACACTTTGAAATTCCACTCTTTCAATAGACAGCTTCAATTAATTTATCAGATAAAACCAGAGATGAGAGAGAAAGAGAGTTCTAATAACCCAATAAATTGCCTCCCTGGAGCATCATAGCGTGCTCACAGAATATCAAAAATCTCTCGGACAGTGAAAAAAGCAGCAGTGATCAGTATTATATGAGAAGTTTCTTTAGTAACTTCATCACTCGATCTCCAAAGACTGTCAACGCCGAGCTGTGTGGAAATACTACTGAGCTGAGGTCCACCTAACCATGTTAGTACTTTTGAGAGACACAAAACCTAATATAAAAGCCACATGACAGGTGCTTCAATAAGTCAGTCTGTTCTTCTATTGTGTTTTCCTCGCTTTCATTTTCCATCAGTATCCCAGTAGAGGGTCATCAAAGTGGTTTAGGATGAGAAATCATGCCACAGCTGCAGCGATTCTGGAAACTGACGGAGGCTTCAAGAGAATGCTGGGAAACCGAGACAAGCCATTGATCTCTATGGATTAGCTTTGATCTGCTGGATTTAGAAACTGGCATGGATTTCAGTACTGACCACATTATCATTGAGATTTATCTGAGCTTAAATGAGCGATTACATGATAATGAGAAGTGTTTCTCGAATCATCCCCTGCTTTAATTTTATAGGAATAGTTACTGTTGCACTTTTCCAAGTCGAGGGTCTCTTTATTTGAGTTTCTTCAGCACAATAGTATTGTTTACCTATTTCCTTCAGTAGTAGAATATTCGCCTATTTCACGCAGACACCATTTTAATAGTTAAAAAGATGCTCCAATGGGAGGAAACCCACAGTAGAGGTAAACAACCATGGCATTGAAAACAAACCTAGAACTATTGCCAAGATATTTAATCATTTATGTCAAAAATTGGGCTGAAAATAAATGATTATTCCCTGGAAGGCTAAATTACCAATATCGAAAGTAATGTTAAATCAAATTACATTATAGGTTAAAATTTGACTCTGACTACAAGACACTCCTACAGCGTCAAAGTAGGAACTTGCACAACAGTAAAGGCCTCTACACACCAATCCGAATTGAGATTTGCCCAAATCTTCCAATGGCTTCTCAACAGGATGCTCTTCATCTGAGGCGAGGAGCCTGAAGATGGCATGTATGGTACAACAGACGCACTCCGCGCCACACAAGGAAACAAGAAAGAAGAAGACAACGGCACAGAATCAAAGAACACCGTGGATGTCGTGCGGTGTATACTGTTGGTGGCTGATCACAGGGAGCTGTTTTGACAAAAACGTAGAGAAAAGAAGGAGTGGATTTGTGGCACTCTATTTCTATGCAGTCTCTTTGAAAATATGTGGTGAGCGTCACTAAGCGGCTCTTTTACCTCCTATTCATGTAATCAAAAGAGCCAGCTTTGATTCAGCGTACTCCTTGTGAAAAACAGATCCAATATGGCAGTACAAAATGGTTTTGGATTGAGGCGCATGTACGTCGGATCGGCGTGTGGAGGCATTCTTGATTTTCTCTTCATACTACATCTGGGTATCTTCGCACTGGAGCCTCTCATTCATTCTTAAAATGGCGGGTGATATTGGTGAATTGTGAAGGATTACGAACAACGTAAATGAGTATGCAACCGACAAATGCAACGGCCAGTTGAAATGCAATGCTTTTTCTCTTTTGCAGCCAAAATATTTTAACACTGTAAAACTGAACAGATTGGCAAGATTTTTTTCTTTTCTTACCTAAACAACACTTTTGTGCACCAAAAAAGAAGGCCAAACATGACCTGACAAAAAAAAAACTGAAAAGCAATATATCGTTTTTCATTAGTCAGTATCTTACAAACACATCTTTTTGTCCTCCAAGAGACAGAACTAAAATCTAGTGGGTTTTCATCAGCACTTTAGAACTCGTTCCTTAAAAACAGTGACAGAAATAACTTCTACCAAGAAACACCAACCGATGAAGCAATCAAAGCTATGTGATTCCTAATAAAGCAGAACCATAACCTAAACCTATGCGTCACTTTCAGACTCAAAGCCTTGAAACTCTAGAAGTATGTTTATTTCTTTGCGACATGGCATAAACCATTTCCATGCTGCAGCATGTTGCCCTCACGCCTCGGCTCACATCTGACGTCCTGTATTAATTATAGCAATGTTGAGCTGCCCACTGTCTTGCAAGAGATGTGGCTCTGCTGAAATTCCCTCTATTTATAGGAGACAGGGTGCTGTAGGGCAGTTGAGACGGGCACCGCATGGAAAAAGGCTTTGATGGTTTCGTCAAAGACGCTCAGATGGAAGTCTCCTTACCTTCTAAGGATGGGGCCTGGTCCTGAGCTGCATACAGCATCTCCTTGAAAGCCTGTGAGAGGAAAACAGAAACAGCGAAATCATGATATTATCAGCAGGATTTAACTTATTTTGCGGGAAATAAGTATTTTGCAGTGATTTTGAATATTTAGAAATGGGGTATATGTTTATAAGCCTATCTCGGCACCCATGGGATGCAACTTTATCTGCTGATTGACTACACAAGCTGCTGTCAGGAGAGAGAAGTGATGGCTCAATACACAGCGCAGACTGAAAGGCATATCCTGACACAACAATAGACTAATCACAATCAAGAAAGAACATTTATTTCCCAAGCAGACATCCCGACATTTTCATGGAACACTCCTTTTCATCGCAAACAAACATATAGCAGCTCAAGGTCAAAGCTGTGAAATAAGAGAATCGTCAAGATGGCGGCATTACCATGGCAATGCTGATGAGGAGGATACACTGACAAGTATGTTTGGCGTAAGTTTTAACACTGAGGACTGTAACCAGGAGCATGCGGTTTGTTGTCCAGAAATAATTATGAATATGTTTGAGAGATTTGAGTAGATTTTTGCAGCCTGGCAGCAGATGTCATCCCAGTGGGAAAGAGATCACGCATCCCTGTGTGTATTTGTGTGTATGTGTGTGTGTCGGTGCATGTGTGAACAGCAGGTTTGTGAAGTCAACCAGCAAGATCCATACGTCCTAGCCAATACACTGACCTGCTGCTTGAGAGAAATAGACTGCAAGCTCAAAACACGCACTTTATCTATTTATACGCAGAATGTTGCTACGCCACGTCTCACTAAAGCTGCTGCACAGAATTAGAATTTATTCTACAAATGCTTTTACAAAAGGTCAGAGTTGTTTTGTTTTTTTTCTAGAAAATTCTTGGTGTAGAATCTGAATCTCGGTGACTTGAATTAGATTTGTTTAATATTATATTAATTTATTAATTTATATTATTAAATTAATCTCCAAAAATTCAGTGGAATTTTTTTTTTTTGAACGACTACATTTCTCTGAAGGGTGGGTATTTGTTTTTAAATAAACACAAGTATATATAAATTAAAGGATTATTATTTTCTAAAAAAAAAAAAATATGTACTGTATAAACATAAACGTTTAAAATAAACATGTTTCAAAGTGTGCATTGGACTGGCGACCTGTCCAGGGTCTACCACCGCCTCTCGCCTAATGTGCACTGGAGACCCCCGTGACCCCAAAAAGGGAATAAGAGGGTTGGAAAATGAATGAATGAATGTTTCAAAGTTTAAGAGTTTCCACTTGCCTGTTTTTTTTGTTCAACAAAACTTCACATTTGGCTTATTTGTGCTCCTTGTTTCACTTTTTTTTCTTAAAGTGCATTAACACCATTTCCAGCAGAATGCAATAAATCCATTTGACCAATCGCAGCCCAAGGCAGCACTTAGTCACTAAACTGTTTAATCTGTTTTAAGTGATATTAAGAATTTCGATGGCTTGGTGCTCGTTTCCTCTCTGTGAATCCAAAGAAAGCAGCATTGAGACGAGTCAGGGATTTTGTGGGACTGTCAGATGTTCCCCAGTCATAAACTGGAACAGAAACAGCTATGTAGGAGGCTATGTAGCAGCATGAAACTGCAACAAAAGTGAGGTTAACAAAGACACAAACAGCAATAAGACACATTGTAGCTATTCTGCATCAACAAGGTCTCTCTCCAATCACAAAAATACTGCAGAGTGTGGCATCACCTCAAACTGCTGTAGACTAGAGGTTGCCAGGTTAGGTGCAACTCTGCATCTCTGACACATCTCAATTACATATCCTATTGCCACAAAATTCTATTATTGGCAATAATGAGTCAATGCAATTCTTTCTCACTATTAACTGGTAAATTAGATGATCCACAGTTTCAAGCGCTACGAACAAACAAGCAACGCATTATTTAATAAACATTTGAAATTTTGCCAACTTTCAAATTCTTCGCTGGATTCACCTCCATCTTAAATAAACATACCGTTGCATGTCTAAATTAATATGAAACTCATAAAAAATTACTTAAAGTTTAGTATCATGGAACATTATTAACCAGAGATCATGGATAAGTGTGAACTGGCAACCATTAAAAGAAAACATTCCTTACTTTGTGATTGGAGGATATGTGACAGAACCGTAATATATCAAAAACATTGATTAGCAGCTGCTTATTTTCAGATGTGATTATTTTACTTCCACCGATGATATCTGTTATTGAAACGAACACGATAGAAGACAATTCAAGGCATTTTATGATTACTTGAATCAAATATTGGTTCTGCTGAGGAGGAAACAGAGTTGACGAACACCGTCAAAATGATGTTGGTATCGACAGAATACCTGAAAGTGATGATAAAACTAAGAGGCTCTACTTCTGCCGTAACCTTTAGACCCATTCATTTATTAATAAATCCATTTGTTAGGTTAAAAATGCTCTAAGAACTGGTGGTTTCTTGTGAATTTCATTCAGATTTATTGGCTGCTTTATATGGCAGCAGAGCAATAGATAACAAGATACCAACATATTATCTCTTTAGCTGCTCAGAGAGGGGCTCCAATGACCAAACATTAATAAATTCTGCTTTTCTTGTCAATATTCTGTCCGGCAGAGAATACTGTATCGAGCGTGTCTGAAAAAAAACACCCTTGTCACAAGCAAATCACAATTTATCAAAGTATGGAAATGAAGCAGACACTTTGGTGATAAGACTGTTCAGAGTTGTAAAGGATATTGCTAATCATCAATCTGCGTCTTGTATGTGGCGCACATGCATCACACTGATTAATATACTGTACGATTGTCTCTGAGTCTTTTGTCTTGTCCTTGACAGATCAAAATTGAATATGTCTGCAGTCTATTTTAGTGTACATTGTGATAATGACCAAATAATCTGAGCAATTCTTCCAGATAAAGATGCAACTAAATCCCTTTTTGAGTCAATTGTGTGTATGAGCAAACTCAATAAATGTATGTCAAATGTATTCAGTGTAATAATACTGAATGAAAAAGTTCATATTTGATTTTTTTCCAATTATTGTTCACAGTTTTTTTCAGATTTTCCATTCTGCGACTGATTACAGATTCACTGCTCCAGACAAAGGATTTCTCCTCCATTGCACCAAGACGCAAAAAGCTCTGACCATCCAGCCTCACACCTCAGATACCATTGATTTATCGTCTACGGAGGCAATCAATAAATTCATGGCATTAGAAACAATAAATAAACCAACACAAAATTCAAATAAAATTTGAAAACATTCATCATTCAACAGATTGAATGAGCTGTTTTGGTTTTAGAAATAATAACAAACTAAGATTTTATTCTAATTAATGGCTAGTATTCTAGACAAAAAAAAATCTATTCTAGTAAAAAAAAAACTAAGCAACTAATCAAAACCATCAACTTCAGCTAGTAATAGACCTGTTTTTGTCTTGTTTTGGTAAAACCAGAGTGAAACTAGAAACTCCAGTTTATTTTATTCTTTGTAAAATAAATTATGATTAATAAGAGAAACCATAAATACAAGAAATAAATGAGAAACTATAAATGAATGCCCACATTTGAAACAAAAAAGAAAGAGCATTAAATCGTAAAAAATGTATAGCATGAAATGTTTTGAGACATAAAAGTAGATAAATTGTATTTAAAAGTTGCAATTATTATGCTGAACACCCTATCACAGATTTATATGTTTTTAAAGTTACTTTCATTCGTACATGAAAGCGGTTATTCGGCAGTTTTACATTTAATCCGATAATAAAACAATAATAGAAAGATGTAGACCGTCTTGAAGCAGTGCTTGAAGTTGGTTTTGAACCCCATGCAGCTTCATGCAGCAGACACCATCAGCTCACCTCGTACTGAATATACTGCTTCCTCCATTCTGGAGTAATGTGTGCGGAAAGGTGCTCCGCAAACTTCATGCTGGCGGAGCAGAAATCTCCTGCCCCGCTATAGAGTTAAATCCTCGGCTCGAGAAGCGTCTTCTTCGGAGCTTTTGTTATGTGTGTCACTAAGTTACGGAGCCTGAAGCGTAGCGCTCGCTCGGTCTAAAACCTCTCCGGTCTCTCACTGTCCGCTTTTACCCGGTTCCATATATTACTCCGCCGACAGTTAAGTCCCCAACTCGAGGCACTAAAAGTAACCCCGTCCCCGACCGACGCGCTCTTCCCCAAACAGGTGCGTGGAGACAGCGTGACAGCAATCTCTCTCTCTCTCTCTCTCTCTCTCTCTCTCTCTCTCTCTCTCTCTCTCTCTCTCTCTCTCAGTGTCTTCCTCTCTCGCCCTATCCCTCTCTCACAATCTGGACTTCCGAAAAGAGCTGCTTGCCCTATTCTCGTTGAAAGACGCATGCGAGTTGACATTTCTAGCTGTTATTTATAGTGTTTATACAGTATTCTACAAAGTTTCCAGCATATATGGAAAATTATGTAAACCGTTTATTTATAACATTCAGTGGATTTTTTTACTTTCAAACCTCCTACATAGCTCTTTCTGTTTCAGTTTATTACTGGGTTTCAACATATGTGTGACGTTGATGATTTTTAGCTCCTGTTTGGTATAATTGGTGTATTATACACCTGACTATAATCCTTCTGAATCCCCAACTTTGTGCAATTAGTATGTTTTATCGTTTACAACCTGTGTGTTAGATTTTTTTTTTTATTATTTTAATACTAACTATTAAAGTATTACTAAAAAATAGCAATTCTTCTAATAAAATGGTGAATAAAACTAATAATCTGCATTTTCTATTCCGACCTTCATGTCAGAGTGTACTGCCACTTCTATAAGGTCTTGACATCTGAAATCGAAGTATATAAACTCTCATTTTTTCTTCAAAACACATGCCAACGACAACTGGCAACATATAACTGCCACAAGATTGTTTTGCCAATTCCAATTAGCAATTCTCAGGATAAAATCAATAATGATTGTATGTCTTTGTGAGAAACTATTTTATCGCCAGTCCATCACAGGGCAACTTACACATTTATACATAATGGGAATTTAGATTATTCAATTAATTTAACTGCATGTTATGGGGATTGTGGGGGAAACCGGAGTACTCGGAGGAAACCCACGCAAACTACTTCCAGAAAGGTCACCGGCGAGCCTTGAACCGACAACCTTCTAACTGGAAAGCCACCGTGCCACCCTTTTCTAACATATAATGTTTTTAATAAAATAAAATGTATAAATACTCATTGCTTACACTGGCTCACAGAAATGGGATTTACGACTGCTGCTCAACAGTATGTTTTCCAAAAAGGTTACACAATAAGACAAAGAGAATCTTTTATGAGCTTTCTGATTATAACATTAAAACTAAAAGTGTGATGTTCGTTGAAAAAAAAAATGGTGGTTGGTCGCCATCGCGTGGGCAAAGCTCTCACTGAAATATGAACAATGTGAGCAATTAAACCTAAACGGAAAATGCAAATCAACTCTAAACATTGCATGGAGAGAACTACACGTGGTTTTAAGGTTAGTTGGGTTAATGTTTTAAAATCCTTCGTTAAATAAATGGTGATTCGAGGTTTATGGCAATAGATTGACTAAGGAAATGATCAGTGGCGACGTAGGAATGGTCGATTCCAGTACATAAAAATATAAAATAATCACAGACTTGTTTATATGTATTACGATGCGTTAATCACAAGTTCATTTAAACAAATAGGAACAGAAATCCACAGAACCACTACCACTAGTCGCAAGACGCACCCGAGCCTATTATTGTGACGTACCATTCACGGACAACTTTTCAAAACAAATCCGACTGAACCGGATTGCATGCACAATTTTGTTGTGGATGAAACAAGAACTGTCATCTCATATTAGTTTTAAACAACCAAAGCAAAGCATTGTATTTTAGCACTAAAATCCAATTTTATTTTATTTTAATGGCGTCCCGGTCTCCGTCCTCTTCCCCAGGCTCAGCGACGGGCTCTGGTACCGACCCGGCCCGGCCTGACACAGGAGAGCCACTCGGTGGAGGCTCTGATTCAGATTCAGACTTCGGATTGAGTAAATTTGATTGCAGTGCTGGTGACGCTGCGGTTCGGTTAGATGGAGAAGATCTGGAAATCGAGTTCGAGTCTGCTGCGGACCGGGTCAGAGAGCTCGTGCAGACGGCGAGCAGAGAACAGCTGCTGTATCTGTACGCACGATTCAAGCAGGTTAGACCCAGAGGTCGAGTACTCGACTGTCAATATTCAGAGCCAATACATGAAATCTAAGCATGTTGATTGCTGGCGAAAATATTAAATTAAATAATGTATCCATCCTCCAACTTATCAATTATGAGAACAAATTAGTGACGTTACTTGCCTTGTACCACATTTTATTACTCTGATACTTTTTGTATTATTCCTATAATTCAAAAAGGTGTAATAACTGTATTGCATATTATTCCGGTCTCCAGCGCCTATATAATAATTATCGCAGGTTAATTCATTTTTCTTGTTACTAATTCACAAATCAGATTTGTTGGCGGTGGTGGAGATAACACTCTAGAAAGCTGTGGCACTGGAAAGAAAATCTAACCATAATAATAATAATAAATATTCTAAATTCACTTCTTTTGGCAGGTCAAAGTTGGAAAATGCAATACCCCAAAACCCGGTTTCTTTGATTTTGAGGGACAAAGAAAATGGTATGACTATTAAAATAATAGGAATGTCTTTATAATGTTTGAAGTTAAGGTTTTGAGTCAAAGTCTCTGTTCGTAGGTCTGCATGGAAGCAACTGGGGGACATGAGTGCAGACCAGGCCATGCTGGAGTATGTGACTTGTGTAAATGCTCTGGATCCACAGGGAAGTCAGAAGGTAAAGCTTACACCCCACAAGCAAGCGTTTAACAATAAATTAGTGCGATTCAATCTAGTGTTATTTGTAAAGCCTCTTTAGAAGCCCAAGTGTCGTAGAGAAAAGGTGCATTAGGTTATATTATGGCTATAGTCAGGTGGCTATAGCTAGAGTCTTTGGAAGAGAATATTTCATAGATTGGTTTTGCCCCCAGTTGCCGTAAATAAAAAAAGTCTGTGTTTCTTAGCATGCTCCATTTTGTTTTGTTTTCAAATAACACACTTTTTCAGTTAAACTAAAAATTGATTGTGACTTACCTTCACCTTGGAAAAGTAAAGAGTAAATAATCTGCATTTTAATGTTGCATAAAATATATACATTTGAGTGAACTTATTTTTCAGTGCAGTAAAACTTTGTATTTAATGTTGTGGTCCCAAAGCAAGAACATCCAGAAGAGGGCAGCCTCTGATTGTGATTCAGCCTTTTCCTCAAACATCCACTTCATTGGAAATTGAACAAAATTATATCAGAATCAGGTTTGCTTCAACTGTCTTCTCAGCAATAGCTTGAAATAATTTTGTCGGCTCTTGCAGTGTAGAGGGTTTTGAGAATCACCCATACTTTGCGCATGGGACCAGGTTTCATTACCAAACCTTCTCCCTCTCCCAATCTCCCTCTATTTCGGGCCCCAAAAGCCCAAAATAAATCTTAAATAATTTGTTAATTCACAAATAAACCATCATGTATTGATGGTTAAGTGAAGCTTCGGTTGTCTGCTGGCAATATTAGTGATGCAGGTTCCGTCCATCCTCTGACTTCCAGCTTTTCATCCATTATCCTCTTCTCAGAAAAGACTCTACTTCTTTATTGATGTTCATATAAGTAATGCAATCTGACTGCCATAGAGACCGTCACAGTGGCATATGAACAAATTCCCCTCCTCAGAGAATGAACTGATTGTGTTAGTGTGTTAGAAGAGAATAAGCCACTCAATTACTAGAAAGAGAGCGATACCGGGAGCATAGACGACACAATAGGTAGTTCCAGACTTCCACGGCACTTCTGTTTACATTCATCTGCTGAAAAGGGGAAAAAGAGAAGAGCATGTTTTTTATTACAACCCTGGTATTCAAAAAGTGCAGATTCAGTGCTTTTCTGCTCAAAATGGTAATATTTTAAGCTGCACAACACAAATTTAATTTGCAATATTCAATAGCAAGGCTCACCCATGGTTGAATACCCTGAAAGCTTTGTGCACTCTCTCTCTCTCTCTCTCTCTCTCTCTCGTGCTTTTCAGTTTGAAGAAAAGTGAACAAAACAATGTCATTTCTGCCGTTAAACAAGTTTTTTTTGTTTAGGAACCACTGTTGAATTTGAATTGTGTGCATTACTGCTGGTTTGTACAATGTTTTAATCATCAAATTGATGTTTCAAACCATGCAAAATAAATGTTATAGCATCCAGATCAACACATTGTACACTATACTGATAAAAGAAAAAGATGAAATTTGTGAAAGAACATGGTTTTGTGAGAAGACACCAATATTCCACTGTAAATAGTCAGTAGTACTATACAAAAGTGGATAAAACTGGGAATGACTGCAAGTAAACCACAAGTGGTAGATCACATAAAATGCCATAGAGGGGTCAGCAGATGCCAAAGCTTTGCCAAAACTGCATCTAAGCCAATCAGTCTCCCAAGTACAGTACTTTTCAAAGCATCAAATGTAGTGCTGTAAAATCACTTGTCACTAAAGTAGTGGCCACATTCTCAGGAGTGACAACGTATGTTTATCCAGTCAGTAGCTAGTGGTCCCTATATGACCAATGGGGTATTGTGGTGTGGGCTTGTTTTTTGGGACTTGCCCGTGGCTACTTGGTTTTAGAAAAGAAGCACTCCAAAGGTTACAGATTGGGGATTGGTCCGACAAGACTGCATCAGCGTACAAAGCAAGCTGGCCTTCTCAGTCTAAGAAACGTCTAACTATCAGATCCACACTCACAGCATCAGAAGCTTCCATGGACTGTGATCACTGGCAGAGCCGTCAGTTGGCTGGAGGTGTGAGGTGTCCAAGACTCAGTAACTTCTCAATCCACACCCCTTGCCTGGGTTCTCTTACCAGATGACACTCCCTCCGTTTCTGACTCTTGCAGGGGAGTTCAAAACTTGCCTGCAATTCCTCTACAATGGTAGAGTCCTTGGTCACATGATCCATTAAATCATTAAAATAGAGATTCAATACATAGAACACTGGTAATTCAGAATCCAAATTAAATATTTATTATATGTTATATTTTCGGGCGGCACGTTGGTGCATTGGGTAGGACTGTGGCCTTCCAGTTAGAAAGTTGCAAGTCCACTACTCTGTAATTAGACTGGTGACCTGTCCAGGGTGTACCCCCGCCTCTCGCCCAATGTGTGCTGAAGATAGGCACCGGCAGACCCCTGTGACCCCGAAAGGGAATAAGCAGGTTTGAAAATGAATGAATGTTATATTTTCAGAAAAATAATTTTTTTTTGCGTCTTTTTGTTGCAGTTTACTTAAAAACAAAGCAAAAAATCCTCAGTTGTAGCTTAATCCAAAACTGACTTGAGTGAGTGTTTCTTTCAGAAAACCAGTTCACTGGACCCATTGGCATCACTGTCACCTTTGCAGTGGTTGAAAGAACTTGTTAAAAATTGTATTATTTTGTGCCGTTGATGAGGTTTGTTGCTGTTAGCAAGTTTTTTTTTCCGCTTATAACATGAGGTAGTTCTACAGAAAGCTTAGCTGGCCAGCAGCTTCACTTATAAAAGTTGTAATTAAAATGATTTGTAAATACCTGTCCACATACAACCGTATTCATCATTTTAATATCCCAGTTTAAAGTATTACGGGCCATCTATATATAAATATTGGAAAATCCTATTACCAGCTAAATCTCTTTGCCCACGGAAAGCTGTTAACTCATGGGGACCACAGCGAGTCCAGTTCTTTTTAACCTAAACGTGGCATTATTGGAAAAACGTATGGTACAACGCAGCGGAAAAGCCTCATTAATGACGCTCAATTATTGATTTCATTGCCTGGATTTAAAAATAAATGATAAGTTCATAAATATTGAGTAGATTATAATGCTATACTTTTTTGTAGTCATCAGAACAAAAGTCTGGAGAGAGAAGAACTGGATTTGGTGGGCCAGCGGTGAGCTGTCTATACCAGGAGGAAAATATAAGGTGAGAAGTCCCGCTTATTAATATAATAACTGCATAATAATGTTTGTATTCGATCCAATGATCATTCACATCAGTGAGGCGTGATTCATTTTCTTGCTCATGGATGCCAGATGCCCTGTGCCTCTTCCCTGTAATGAGATAAATTAAGGGCTGAATTCACATGGTTTTACCTCCTAAATTAACAGTATTAGTATGCATGCACAGGGGGTGAGGAGGCCACAGGAAGCGGTAGAGTTTAATTACTTATTTTATGATTATATCAATGACGGGAATGTAAAATGGATCCAGGGATGGAAGGACGGAAGAAATATATGGATGTATCTATGCAACAGGGTTTATTCCCCAAGTTGAAGTGTCCCAGGAGAATGTGAGTCATTCACTGGGGAAGGAAAAGCAAAGAGGCAATTAACTTCCTGTTCCCCTTCTCTCCTTCCAATTGTCACTGGCTGAGCGGGCCATTTCGGGTGTGACCCAGTCGGAGCACCATGCCAACTGCTTCGCTGCCTTCCAATTTTAAAGCTTGGTGATTGAGTGCCCTCTTGAATATTCAAACCACACTTTCCCCTTTCATTAGAAACTCTTAACGCTGTCTGCTTTCTTTGATTGCTGGATCAGAGATCCTGAAATCCAAGAGCGACACGTTTGTATTTATTTACAGATTAATTCATTGACTGATTGATGGATTGATTACTTGAATTCATTCAAAAAAAGCTGATCTGTTGGTAATAAAAAGGAAGCTTTGTCCTCAAAGATGGCATGATGGATGAGTTTTGAGAGAATTCCTGGGAGAAAGATTGATCTGCTCTGATTGATGGGAGCAGAAGTGTCAGTTTTTGAAAAAGGTAATTAAAAAAAAGGTAATTTATTTCAAATAGTGTTGTTTTGTTTCACCGTACGAATGTTGGTACATAAACAGGTTTCGTTTCGATCAACTGCTATTAATTGACAAAATCAAAAAAGTTAATTAAAATGAACCAACATTCTTTGTTGGATGTATCTGGGGTTCATTAATCTTCTTGCTCAAAGTGTATTATTTACTAATTATCTAAATTTTAGGTTCTAATGCACTTGTATATCCCCTAAACTATTTGCGTTTTCAAGAAAAAAGATGGTGTGTTCTTTTGCAATAACGCATGTTATCTTTATAGGATAGAAAGCAACAAAGAGATAAGTGGTGATGAAAAATGATTACTAATCAGAACCCAAAAATCTTAAAAACGGTTAGTAATAATAATAATAATTAGGGTCGTCCCGATCAGGTTTTTTGAGCCCCGATCCGATCCGAGTCATTTAATTTTAAGTATCGACCCATACCGAGTCCCGATCCGATACTTGTCTTTTCCTTGTGCTAATTGCACACTTTAAGTGCATGCAGGTTATTAAAGTATTCTAAAAGTTCAAAAAGCCGGCGGAAGCCAGTATTCTCTATCACAGAGAGGGGTTGATCGTCCAAAGCGATGAATTCAACGACCCTTTCTGTAATCTTTTTGGCCTTGCAGCTCTCAAGAGGAAATTTCTGTCTCCTTTTAAAAGTTTCCTCCAGTGTGTGTTGCTTTGGTTTAGCCTTTTCCTGCGTTCGCTCAGTGAAGTCGCAATATTCTGTCGTGTGTGTTTCATTTTAAGATGCCTTATCAAGTTGGAAGTATTAAAGGCTGCTTTGCTAGTACCACCGCGTGAAATGCTCGCATTGCAAACGTTGCATGTAGCTACCAGACTAGAATCACTTTCCAACTTAAAATACTTCCACACTGCAGACATCTTAGCACCGTATTGCAAGTAGTAAACAACATGCGAGTTTAACATGCGAGTTTGCGACACGTGCATGACGTAGCTGACGTAAACATTCGATCGGTCCGATACATAGAGCCGATTCCGATCAGTTAAAAAATGCCTCGATCGGCCCCGATACCGATCTTTACGATCGGCTCGGGACATCCCTAATAATAATGCATTTTATTTCGAAACAACTTTTTGTCACTCAAGGAGACCCTAAAGGAAACTCCTAAAAAAACAAAACAACATAATTAAAACAATAATTTTTAAACACAGCAAATAAAACTGCAGAAGGTTTGGGTAGGATATGGTTAGAGACTGGAATGCTGCAAACTAGAGAGTGAAATAAAACAGATTCCTAGGAGAGACAAGGACGAAGGTGGTGAACATTTCTTTTATTTAAACAAAAATGGTGCTGAAATGAGCATCAAAAGAAAGAGTCCAACCATAGATGACCCTGAAACAAAATGTTCTTTGAATCAATAAGAAAAATAAATTTTTGGTAAAATGGTTTGGATGTGGGTACCTTGGTTTTTAGCCCCTCCCCCTTTTGAGATGCTTGACTCTGTCCTGCCCACGGAGGAGAAAAATGAAAATTTCTGTAATAGACAAAATATTCATAATCCTATTGTTTAATTGATTTCTGAGATAGAACAGGGAAATACAACACAAACAGGAAGTTACATCATAAACAGGAAGTAACCTAGTTGAAGAGATATTGGCCCTCTTATGCGGTGCACTTTTTGAGAGATTTAAAGTTTTTTCTTTTTCTCTCTCCCTCCTTCTTTTCTCCCCCCCTCCCCCAATCCTCATTGTTCTCAATGTGTTTAGCTATTAGCATCTCTGTTTAAGCTAAATAAAACTGCAATTTCTGTTAAATCTTCTTAAACCGTGCTTTCAGAGTCATCTTTTTCTTTCTTTTTTGGTTCTAACTTCAATAAAAGGAAAGGGGAGATTCCTACATTTTCATCAAGATGAAAACGAATTGTTCAAAAGGCCGCTGAGATTTTGACACTAGAACAAGAATAAGCTTTTAAAAAGTCGCAGCAGAAATGTGTGTTACTCTTTTGAGGATGTTTTTAATGAAATAAAAAGAAACTCATCTGCCAACGGGAGTTCCAAAGAAATACATAAGGTCAGAGAATCTTACCATGAAAAAGGTTATCATGGTTTTTGATAATTCAAAGTAGTTACATATAAAGTAAAAGTGAAATTTTTTTCCCATAAATTTAAAAAAGTTAAAATCTCTTCTGTTTCATTTGAATAACTTACAATTCAGTTTCCAGACTTATAAATAAAATGGTAAACTCTTCTGCAATTACTTTATATATCTTCATATACATAAATACTGTACTTTTAAATATCTTTCAGGCCTTGGGTTAAACACTGTTAAATCTGAAGAAGCAAAAAAGTGTTAAAAACTGGTTCCATTTATAGCTGGGAATTAATAAACTCATATTAAATAAAACCATTTTTGTGTATGTGTAAAAGTGAAGCTTTTTAATTAGACTAGGAAAAGTTCAGCTAAAAAACAGCAGCAGCTCATTTGTCTGTCTTTGTTTCACCGACCTAAAGGGCTGTGTACAGTATGAAAAAAAGGGGAAATGTAGGTTGTAAATAAATACTGATGGAGCTAAATCTATGCGAAAGAAGTCCACAAAGTGTTTATTATTACCGGAACCTTCTGTGAAGAATAATTACAGCTGATACTGGAAGCTGGAGCCGATATTAACCACATAAGAAAAGCCACACAGTCTGACGTTTTCCAATTAAGAAAACAGGATCTCTGGCTAAATTACATATTTTTTAAAGAAATGAAAAATGCGTTATGTAGTTCTGAATGTGGAAAGTCACAAAATCCATGGACTGATACCACACATATAAATATCTTCCCCACCTAACAAAACAACATGTGATTTATGTTGCTTTCTACAGAGAAAAAAGAAGCAAGGACTGGATCGGCAGGAGTAAATAAAAAGCCACTCGAGTCATTCTTTGAAAGAACCCGTCGGAGAGCTTTTGTTGGGGCTCGCAGCTGGGTGTTCTTTAAATAAAACTACACAGAATGCTTTAAATAAAGCTTCACAAACGATATTCTGTGACAAATGATGTTAATCTGTAGCACCTTTTGAAAAGAGTTTGAAGTGTACTGTGGATTAAATACTACATTCAGAGAGTTGTAAGAATGAAAACATGCTCATAGATCTTTTGTTTGGTCTCTCACTAGTCACAGAATGTTGATCAAGCAGCGTGGGATGACTGAGTAGCTTGTGACCTTCCCAGCATGCTCAGCGGCATTGCTGATGCCATGTCGTTTATCAGAAGGCTATTAATCAGGTGTAAGTGTGCGCTTGTGTGCGTGCTTGTGTGCTTGGGCTTTAGGAGCACAGGCCAGCATCAGTCTGACGAATGAGACGTTTTATTGATTAGTTGCCCCGGGAGACGGATGATGCCCACATGGCACAGACATACTGGGTCACTGCAGGACCACACACACTCACACATTCATCCTTATTTACTGCATGTGTACATTCATACACACCGCTTTCTATTCTACAAAGCACTTTTGACTTTTTTATTTCTTTTTAAAATTATTTCAATTTAGGCAAATTTTCTGAAGCAGTATGAGAGACATGAATGTTTGCTCTCTCTAAATGTATTTTTATTTTGGCAAGAAGATGTACACTAGGGACATGGACAAACACGTAGGTTGAATCCCAGTCATGAACTGCAACAGCTGTGTAGCTAGGTGAGGAACAGCCAAACTTTGCTATCAAGGTTAAAAAAGTTTATGAGATTAATGACTAGTAATAAGACTCAAGGAAGTTATGCGGCATAAGATTTCAAAGTAGACTGGGTTTTTTTTATATGTGCTTTGAAGGAGCTCAAAGAAATGGGCAACATTGAGGATTGTGGTTGGTGTAGCAGGTGAATGACACATCAAGCAGAAGATCGTAAGATGTCCAGCAGTGCTATCAGCTTAGAATATGAAAAAGTAGTGGGACACCCATCTAAAGCCCACAAAAGTCTGGAAGTTGCAGCCAAAAAACCTTACCTCCTACATTGGAACCAGGCCCATAGGTAGATGCCAGCAAATGCTCTGGGCACGATTTGAAATATTTTAGGACGTTCATTAAAGGGCTGGAGAGTGGTCCTGTAATGAGTGTCTGCAAGCAAGGTTCCTAGAACATTTGGGGCTGCATTTACAGATGCGTATGAAACATGCAATACCATCAGAGAGGCATTTGTTTGGCCCCAAATTTATTCTGCACTATGACAATGGCCCCAAACATACTCCCATAAGTTCATAATGTATAAATCTTTTTATAATGTATAAATCATTTGATGTACCTGACTTAAAAAGGGAGGTAGACATCCTGCCTCGTGCTGTAGTGGGACACATATACACAGGTGGCGCGGGTTCAAGTCCTACGCCTGTCACCTTTCCCATCCCACCCACATTCTCTCTCTACTGTCCTCTCTGTTAATAAAAAATCAAGAAAAGCACAAAAATAATCTTTAAAGATGTAGGTAGATCTTTGCAAATGGTAAGAAACAAATGTGCAACATTACATACTAATACCAACTACATTTTTACAATTTCATACTTGTTTATGAAATTATAAAAACAACCCATACACTTTATTTTTCACACAATATATACAAAAATAAAGTAAATCAAATTTCAGGATAATGGAAGGAAAAATAAAAACTCAACCGCATTAAAATGCAGCTGGACAAATAAAAACACTGGACGGTAATTTTCAAGTGCGCAGTGATTGTAGAAAGTGTGAAGATCAATCTTGAAAGTGGAATCAGAATGATTCTCAGACACAATGGCAAGAGGTCCACAAATAAACCTTTCCTCAAAGCAGAAGTTTCATAATACTTAATATTTAGTATTGTTTCTTTTGAATAAATATCTTAAATAAACTGTATGATGATTATTTGTTCTTGAAAATCCTTCTTAACAGTTGCCCAGTCGTCAGTCTCGAGTATCTATCGCTCTTCAGCCCAGAGGTCCCATCCTCTACCCGTCTCCTCTGCCCTGTCCCTGTAATGAGAGTGAGCCTCTGCCACACAATAGGGTTCCAAATGCAATTAATCTGCCATGCTATATAGGCAAGAGGGCCAGGGGTAAATCTATTAATGAGATTTCTCCAACCAACTGTACCTCGTCCCACGTACAACCCTTTCTCTCTCTCTCTCTCTCTGGCTCTGCCCTGCTTGGCCCAAACGACACAAAGGTGATTAGCAGCGGGGAAAATAATTAAAACGGATGCAGCGAGAGCCAGGCATCACAGAGGTGCAGGGTGTGTTAATTTGAGATTCTGCAAGTAAAATGATGTTTGTGGCACTCTGCATCTGTGCACATCGGTTTAGCTCATGTTTAACCTGCCTTTGTTTTCCCCACAGACAGAGTTTCAAGAGCATGCTGCTTTTTTGTTTGGTGTTTCGTTTGGTCACTAATTGAATTTCCGTGAGGGTGTTGTATTAATGTATTTATGTTTGTGACTTCAGGGAAGAAGACAAAAACATTTTTGACTACTGCCGAGAGAACAACATTGAACACATCAGTGAGGCCATCGGCTCTAGGAATGTAGATGTGAACGCACGAGATGAAGAGGTACTTTTCTTTCGTTTTAAACGCAGATGGAAATGATGATAAAATTTATGAAAATTATTTGTGTGAGCAGCGTGTTCGAATTGAACGATCACGTGACATTGATGATCCTTAAATGGAAAAGTAATATGCTGATGTTGCAATTTAAAAGCTAAAAATAATCATGTGCATTGTTGTTATTATCATCATCACAATGCTTATTATCTTTTTTTTGTTTAGCAATTTTCACAAATTTTTTTTTACATTTTAGTTAAATGAAAACGCCTTCAAAATCTTTCTTGAACGCATAAGCAACAACAAATGAAAAATAGCAATAAATCAATAATCAGCGTTTGCTTAAATAGTAATAAAAGCTTTTCAACATATTCATTAGGGATGTAACAGTTTAGCGTGGCACAATATATCGTGATAAAATTTTGTCACAGTGTGTAGCTAGTATTTTGGTCACTTCTGAAACTTCTTTAAGCTATCTCTCGGTTTTTTTACTAGTACACAATTATACTTTGCTTACATTTAAAAAAAAAAACAAGTGGGAACATTATAAAATTAGCTCTCCATCACTTAGAGTAAAAGAGTGCAATGCAAACATTAGTGTTGCCCCCTAGTGGGTGGATGATATTAAAGGCTCTAACACAAATCAGACACTATCCTTCTTATTTTTGTGATTAACTTTTCGATTATTGTGAGCACAGTGTATTGTTACACCTCTGGTATTCATATAATTATACCTTTTGGGACTTTTTAAAGGTTTCAGAAAACATACCTTTTTTTTGTTTATTTACAAAATCATTTTTATTTGAGTCAGCCCCTGTGTAAAACGTTTTACAAATATAAGACCTTGTTTCAAGCATCACCTCCATCTGTGACATAATAATTGCTAATATTACTCATTATATTGTTTATAAACTCAAACTCACCGAGAACCGTCAGTAATGTTTGTCTGCTGGGTGTCAACGTTATTGGAAGACACTTGCTTAGCACCGACTGAACTTTTTAAAACAAATCTCGACAAAACACTAGTGAGTTAATTTTTGAAACACACTGCTGGGCTGAGCTCTGCATCAGTGGGAAAGGAATACCGTTACCCTACTTCCCTCTCCGTCTTCTGTTTTCCCACACAGATAAAACTAAGGTCATCGGATGCTCAATCCATTTGTTCATCCCATTTTTATTCATGTATGATCATGGCCAACTGGTCTGTTTGGTTTCTTTTAGCTCTGCAGAGCTGAAAGTGGGGAAACAGTTGGCTGGGCTTCAGGTCAGACAGATGGCAGCCTCTGTCAATCCACCATTGTTCCCTTTGCTCATGCAGAGTAGCATATTTAACTCTAGAGGGCACTAGAGAATACAAAAATCTTCTGCATAGACTTATAGGCCAAATCAACAGAGGAAGCCCACAGAGGTGTCTTTTCAATGCATCACAAATAATGAGAACTCTAAAATGGTAAAATTATTATTTACCTATATATATACAAAATGTATTATTGTTTTTTTTTTTCAATTTCTCAACAACATAAAACAACACAAAACTACATTTGCACTAGTCTCAATACAGAAGCAATCTCGGTTTATCACTTTCTGTCTATTTACATTCAAAAAGATGATTAGAGAAAAGTTACGGGTCAAAAATAAAGAAATACATTACAGTACCTTGAGCAAAAATGTAATCTTCTTCAAAAACAAGAAACCGTCAATAGGTTTCTCCAAGAAACTTCCTAACAGAGCCCAAATACATCCAAATTAGAGACGTGTTTAAAAAAAACAAATGCTATTATTTTTTCACCTCCTTAATTTTCACATCTGACTTTCAAATATTATTTCAAACATTATTCTAGATCTAAAACTAAAAGTTAGAGAAGTTTACTTAAGCAAACTTGTGTTTTGATGTCAATTTGAATGAAAAATTGAAAGAATATTTTTGCTTTTATGGTAAATACTATTTTTCTCAAAGAAAAACCATGCAGCGATTTCAAGGTCAGAGCTGCGAGCATGGAGGCTGTGCTTGTGACCCGACTCTCTGCAGCATTAGGAAGAGGGCTGCTCTGCTCTCTGCGAGGAACCATTTACTGCTCTCAGCCGAGCCTGTTGCCACTGCTTTAATTTGGGTTGAGATGAGCTTCATAGCTGCCATTTGACCTGCTGCAGGTCGGCCCATCTCTGCCAGGTCAGATACATTACCCTTAATCCATGAGTCTAAGAGAGAACAGATCTCAATGATGATGACAATAGATCAAAATAAACTGGAGTCCTAGCTGGAGCGACTGGTGTGGGGACGGATTGAGAAACCTTCCCGGGATCCACTGGGGATTGCACTGAGCCAACCACACATGACTACACGGGTTTATTTGTGTGAGAGAATAATTTTTATTCACATTTACAAAATCAACGCATCTAGATTTTTTCCATGAAGAAACCCTCAAAGTTCAAAAGTACCTCATAATTTGGCCCCTAAATAATTTTCAGATGCTGGATCAACAAATGAACCCTATTTTGAGTTAACAAAGAGCAAGCCAGTGTTTGGAAGAACACAGTTTTTAATCTCAATTTTTATTGACAACAACAAATCCAGTAAGTAAAGTCCTAAGACGTTTGTCAATATGTTGTTGGTGTTTTTTTATTATTATTATTATTAATGTTTCTTGTGAAACGGTGTGTGTTTTGCTCTGTTGTCGTAGTTTTGTAACTGTGTTGGCTGAATAATGTATTTTTTCACACATACATATACTCTCTCTTCCTATCTCAAACCGTGCACCCTGCTACGAGCTGCATTCAGATCACTCTCACAAACATTGACCTCTCCCATCCATTAATATCCATTATATAAATAAAGCTTGACCAGACTTGTGATGGCGGCTGTTGAGAAACCTTCACCTAATGTTCAGATGCTGAAACACAATCTATAAAAAAAACATAGCGGAAAGCCTTTAATAATAAAATGAGAACTAGTTTTCTAAAGTCAACTTTTCAAATGATGATAATGTATAGGAAAATATTCAGCTTTGTGTAAGAATTATTGACGTTTTGTATTGATTAAGATTTTTCAGCATTCTAACCTGAATGTTTGTGTTGGTTTATGACATGCGCGGTGTGCCATTCGTGGTGCCTTATTGTAATGCAGATGTATTTAATGCCCTGTGGATGAAAAGCCTACACACGCCTCCGGCAGACTTGAGTCCCTCTGCCCGAACAAAAGAGGGCTGGACCCATCTGAGCAAATGTTCCAAGAATATCTAGCTTTCCTTTTCTCAGTGTGTTTGTGTCAGAGCAGCCCCATCAATTACAGGCAATTGAGCCGGCAGCTCTCCTCCCTCTCTGGGGCGACATTGTAAGACCAGAGGTTTCTATTCATCCCCGCTGAGTCCTGCTGAATACACCAGCCCACAGTGAAGACCCTGTCCGTCACACTTAATCCAGTGCTCAACCGGGACAGGAAGCACAATCACTGGGATTTCTCCATCTTTACGTTTCCTAAAGCTCCTCCACAAAAAATGGATATCTTTTTGGAATTAAAAAAAAAACTGACTTGATCATATTTTAGCATCAGTACGTTTTTGTTGTGGGTACACGTGTAAATAAATGTGCCATGTTTTGTCTAATTTACAATGCTATTAAATGTATTACTTGGAAGCTTTGAATTTTGAAATAGATTGTACACAATTTAAGTTGTATTTTAGCACATTTAGTACATCTACTTTTTTAAAACTCGCCACTATTAGACTTAGGTTAAAAGGTGAGTGAATCATACAAGAACTTAGCAAAAATGGTTGGATTGTTATATAAAAAATCTGCTTTTATGAATTTAAAATTCTAACATTCCATCAACGCAAACACACAATTTTTACAAAGAGTAATGCCATGCGTTTGCCCGAAGACTCTGAGCATCTTGTAACTGATTCACATTTTCGTGGAACAAAATGATTTAAATATATGAATAAATACTCTATTTAAAATTTTCCTTAAACCCTTTTCAACAATTAAATGCCCGTTTAAATCTTTGAGTTTCAGCCTGAGATTTGGATAATTGGCAGCTAATTTTTCCACGGAGGTTTGTCCGAATTGCAAAATCTTCCACTTGTGGTAATGTTTTTCCATTTTGGCTTTGATGGTTGAATTTCTTTTATCTCTTTGGAACCAAAAAAAATTATTGTTTTTACCTTGTGGCCAAAATATTCAACACAATGCCATTCATCAGCTTAACTTTTGTTTCATACGACTGCCCGTGGTCCTGTCCCTGAATCCAGCCTATAACATCTAAACTTCTGCCCTCTATTTTTATTCAAGTTAAAATGCGTAAGCTGGTGGTAGAGGGCAAGTCTGACATTTACCAAGTTTGGCAAGCATTATCTCCAGACCAGGCTGAAAGAAAGAAAAACTTTTTTTTATTGGAGGGCTCGATAATTTTCATTTCAAGTGGTCACAAACTAAGATACAAAAAGTGCTTGATATATTGATAGATATAAGAGCTAATGGATCATTTTCAGGACTTTAAATGTCAATGACACAATATGCAAAGACTTTAAAACGACATGGTATTTTACAACACTGTTTATATAACGAGCCATCGTTGGAAAAAAAATTAATTTAAAACGTTTTGAGACCACAAAGTTTGATTCCACCCATCCACTAGGGGGCAGTGTTAATGTTTGAATAAAGTCATCTTTTTCACCGGAGAGAGCTATTTTTATAATCTTTCTCATTTGAAATGTTAGTAAGGGATAATTGTCTCCTGGTAAATGTTACATTAAACAAGAAGACAAGGAAAGAAGTTTCAGAAGTGACTAGAACTCACTCTAAGAAGTAAATACACTCCATCTCCTCTCTCCCTTTAGCTCCATGATATGTATTGTGACGTATGATATATTGTTATACCCCTAGTATCTGCATGAGACACTCAAATTAACATTGCCATCTCCATATACGTTGACATCTTTGAACATACCAAAATCCAGTTCACACCTTTAACATGACAAAGCAATAAGCAATGGTAAAAACTAATATTAGAGGTTTGACTAATCCTGTGCTATTCTTGCTGCATGGCCCAGTGTCGATGCTTTGAATGGAGCATGGTGTTAGCAATGCCAAGATTGTGGGTCTGATTCCCAAGAACTGAACAGACACGTTCCTTTATTGCAATGCAAGTGGCTTTGGATAAAATGCATTATTAATAATGCGAGAGATTATCGTGGAGAGATGAACATAACGCATCTGTATCAGCATCCAGAGCAGAGTCTTGGAAGGAGAGAAGAAAAATGTTTGACTGTGCTTTCGATGAAAATTTGACAAAGAGTCCAGAGGACAGCCTGCTCTTGGAACAAGAAAAATTCTTCTAGTGTAAAGCTTGAGACTCCCTCATAAATATCCATTTTAACATGGAGCAGTGAAGATCAATAGAATTTCAGCCATGGAATTCGACTTAAGCAGTTGGCTTTATCTAATTGGCCTTCACTGAAAAATGAACTCTGCAGCCTTGATCAGGACGAGTGGTTTCTGGTCTGGGGGTGGAGAAGATGGGTGGGGTGGGGGGGTTCAGGCCTCTCCTCTTTTTTTTCTGTCCCCAGAATCACATCAATCACTGCTAAAGAGTCTCCCGTCCCCCTGCAATTTGTTTCTGGTGCGCCCATGATCTTTCCCTCCCACAATGCCCTTCTCTCTCGCCAGCACACTGGCCAGAGCAGAACTCATCCTGTCAGCACGTCATTAAATAGTTGGGTCCAAAGGCTCTGAGTTATAAATTGTAGTGCATAATTTATTTTTTCTAGAAGAGGGAAATCTATTGTGAAGTTAACTTTATAGAGGTCTGCATAACAATGGGGAATAAATGAACGTGTTGGGGTGTGACGGGGGGTTCATCCATCTGTAGGAGTCGATCTCTGGAGAGATTCTTTGTAAATATTTGTTGTGATTAAATATTCCACCTGCCTCCTGGCTGCTGCTCAATTTATGCTCTGTATAAAAGCCAGAAAGAGAGTTATTAAATAAATCGAAGTGAGGAATTCAATTACAGGATCAAAGTCCATAGGTCGACTCGAAGACGTATTGTGGATTGTTTGAAGCAAAATCGAAGCAAAAATTGAAACATGACGTTATTTATTTATTATTTTTTTTTATAAATACCAATTACCTTTGTGTTTCAGGGCAGAGCCCTCCTACACTGGGCTTGTGATAGGGGCCACAAAGATCTGGTGTCTCTTCTTCTCCAAAATAATGCTGACATCAATAGCCAGGTGAGTCTCTATATTTGTTTAAAAACAAAATTAATTTGATAAAATTAGCATTTCCTGGAGGAAATGTGTGAGTGCTGGTATTAAATCAAGATTTTAAGTAAACAAAAAAAATCTGAAAAATGGGCTTGAACTTGAAGATGTAATTGTAAATTGTCTAAATGAAGACACAACCAGGAGGTGTTTTGGACAGCTTTATCAGATTGCGTTTCACAGCATTGCTAATGTACCACCAACAGCATAACTCGTCAACATTAGCTTAATCACTGAACACTTTGCACTGCACATTTCAGAACATGTACAGGACAATTAACACATAAGAATAAAGGAACGTAGCTACATAGCAACCTAATAAACCTATATAACACGCATCTTCTAAAGTGCAGTGATGGCATATCCACCAATCAAAACCAGTCCTCTTTTCACCAAACATCACAAAATTAAGTTTATTTTGGATTAACAATAAAATAAAATTCCATTTATTGAAACATGATAAATTAAAGTTTTTTTTATTAAAAATAGAAATTAGGAAGTAATTAATTTAAATATTTATTTTATATAAATATTTATAATTATAATAATTTAAAATTAAAATAACTCATATCCGGGTAAATTGAACTGTAGATTTATGTAAACAAAGTTTTTATTTTTATTTTATTTTTTTTGTACAACCCCAGGTTCTTTTTATATTGCAAAAAAAAAACAATTCCACAACAGATCTGAATTGTACAATAAATAAAGTTCTGAGTATTAATTCATAGTCATTTTTTTTTGCTGCAGAAAAATTGAGATGAACAGTTTTTATGTTTTGTAACAAATGAAAATTACTAAATCTGCCCAAAAAAAAGCAAAGGCAAGGTCAAAATAATCTAAAAATTGTTTAAAAACAGGCGAACCTGCTCTAAACAGTAGACACTGTTTCAAGCACTTTTTGTGGCATTGTGCTTTTTTGTGCCACAACTTTAAAAACACAAGCCACCTCACAGGTCTTGGACTTCCAATGGTTATTCTTTCGTTTCACCACTAGATGGTAATAATGGTACCTATATGGAGTCTGTAAAATGAAACTGAAAGACAATCGTGCATTTTCTCAAATTTTATATTGAATTATACACAATGCTTGTAAAGTTAATTAAAAGCCAAAAATATCAAAGCTTATAACCTTTTTGAAACCTACACATTATATTTGAAATGAAAATTAAACAATAGGTGAGTCGAGCCATTACTACTACAATTAAAAACAGCTGGTGTGATTGGCATCTTGGTGACTTTTAAGGGTTTAGCTCTCCGTGCTTGAAGTCAGTGGAAAAATGACCCCACACGTATTAGTGTTTTTAAAGGTAAAGTAATGTAAATGATCAAACCTGGAAAATTATATGTTCTGAATGTCCCTTTCATAGAGTGAGAATTTGATTAAATTTTGCAAAGATTACCTGGTTTCAAATTCTAAAGTGTTGAAACCCTTAAAATGCTTTTGTTAGATTTATAAAAACTCAATTTAAGATCGTTTCGCTTTATTGTGGCCCATACAATGCAGTGCCGGACTGTCCACTCCAGCATAACCTAAGTAGCAATAACCTATTGCATGTTTTACTCCCAATATGCAAGTTTAAATATTCAACAGAAAACCTTTTGCACAGAAAGTAGCTCAAATATAAATGTAACTTTATTTAATGAAGCAAAAATGAAGTGAAATAAGGTACACGAAGTTTATGAGTTGGATTTATGGATCTGGTGAGCTTAAGTGTATTGAATATATTCCTGGTTTGGACAGAGCCGGAGTAATCTGAGAGAGCGGTGAGCACTGAAGCTTAGCGACGGCTCTACTTTAATCATTTATGGATATGGTGTCAGTGTATTTGAATGGGCGTTAAGCAGCGCACTGTAAGCAGGTAGCTGTTTTTTAAACACACTACAGGTCATAATGGCAGATTTGGCTTTGTCTTAAGCTGGCTGAACACAGCATTGGAAAATTAATACAGTGAAGTACAGTTATGCGCACACTGCCTTGATCTGATTCTCACTCAGACAAATCAATTGGAAGTAATCAGCCAAATTGTTTGCATTATACAACCCATATAATCAGAACATTTGCAAATGAGTTTTTTGTCCCTTTATTATGAGGGAGGGAAGGAAACGGGGGAGCCTGGATGATAAACAATGCTGTTCTTTATTTTAACAGAACCAAATCAATTCTAAAACTACTACAATAGTGAATATAATGTAATTTATTGAAGTGTAACCAATCTATAAAATACACAGAGAAATACTTATTTGGAGTCAACTTTTATTTTCCCTCATTGTATAATTCAATACTTTAATTTAATACTTTATTGATTTTGTGGAAAATGAAATGCAGTAAGTGAACAATTTTTTTCCCCAAGTTTATTACAAAAGTGTGATACAAAATTGTCTTTTGAATTACTGCAATACTTCGCCTAGGAATTGAAGTCTTACTTGGTTGTTAGTCATGGTGTTTCTAGTCACTTCTGTAACTTCTTTAAGCTGTCTTTCTGTTTTATTTAATATTTACTTGTACACACTTAGTCACAGGGTGGGACATTGTAAAATGAGCTCTATCCATCGCTTAGAGTAAAACAGAGGACTTAATGCTAACATTAGCACTGCCCCCTTGTGAGTGGATGTTATTAAATTCTCCAACACAAATCAAATTAGATTCTAGCCTTCTAGCTTTTGAGTCTCAAAACTTTTCAATGTTTTTTTTTCTTTCACTGATCATATAACAATGGGTTAAAAATAGTTCTGCCAAATATTGTGTTTCGTAGACGCATCATAGACATAATATTGTGATATGCATTGTGAGTATCATTACACCTCTACAAATGTGACCAATAAATACTTCTGTAAACATCTTGGAATCGTGCATTATGTTATTTTATTTGGGGTTTGGCCATTAATGTCAACTCTTTGGAACCTAGATCTAGTAGAGTGTCTATGTTTCTGCTTTGACCTGCGCAAGGTGAACATTGCTGGACTTCAGAAGAGAATTATTGAGGGCAGATTTATTAAGTACGTTACATTCAGGTGGCATGACAGAATATATGGCTGAGTTAATCATGCACCGCTCCTGCCAAAATTATTATCCTATGTTAGTAGCGTCAAGACGTGTGATTTGATGGCAATGTAAAACTTAGTAGCCACTCATTAGGTTCAAGTTTGAGCCATAACCATGAGAATTACACTGTCCCAAAACTCCCAGAGCCTCTCAATTTTGCCAAGTGCTGATGTAATTGAAATATGTACAAATACCACAACAGTGAACTGTAACCAGAGTTCACACATCTGCCCTGTGATCCGATTTCAGCTTAGTGTTAAATAAAGATAAAAGTGGTTTATATTTTTAATTTGTTGATTGAAAAGGGAGCAAGGGGCAAACTCCTATTATGTTTCAATGAAAATTGTAGGGGAATTAATCAGCTGATGGAAGCGGTGTTCGTGGATTGTGCTGGTTTGAATATGGTGGGGTTTTGCCATAATCCTGGATCAAGTAGAACCACAATAGGAGCAAAAAAGTCCCCTTGTTCTCTCAGATTAGCTCATATGCCACCTGTCAACAGCCACCTGGACAACATCATGACAACATGCATTCAGTTCTGTCTGAATAATTGAGAAGAACTGGGACACATGGGAGAGTTTGGGGGGCTCGGTTCTCATGGGTCTATGTAGTTAATACATGGTGCAGTAAGATCTGGTCTGCGGTCATCTGTTGTTTTCATTTACTCTTAAAACTATTAACCCAAAATGTGACTCTGAAGATGATTACAGTAAAATGGTTAAAGTTGTCTTTGTTCAGACTGCATTTGTTTCCACAGAAGGCAGGTGTGAAAAAATGTTAACACAGAATTCTTTTCAGATTGTTTATTTTTGCACATTCACTAAACGAATTATAGAAAGTCTTTAATATTTGAGGAGTTTGTTTCCAAAATGCGATAAATCTGAAGTGTATTTTCATTTTCCAAAAATTACAGTACTTGCTGTGTAATGGACTCCTGGTTTGTAATGAAGTCCTGTTTTGTTTTCCAAACTGTGATAAACGCAACTCAAGTTTTTTTACAAAGCGCGATAAGTCCATCAGCACAAAGAGCTGAGGAGGTAAAAGAAAATACAGCTGTCTAAAGTTTTGAATCGTTTTAAAATTATTCTATGAAGACGGAACAGAATCAGACCATTTTTCAGCTGATCACAGTCACAAAAGTCCAGCTGAGACGTTCCAAAGGAGAGACTGCGGGACTCACTTTTGCGGGCAGCATATATCTCTGGTTCGGAGCAGTGAGTCCAATATCTGCCTGTGGGTTCTGAACGATCTATTCTGGAACCAGCCAGAATTTAATGTAAAAAGTACTAAAGATTTATATTGATTATGTGGATTCGTAGCATTTTGTAAAAAAAAAAAAAAACTACGGCCATGGGGTTATAGCGTTTTGAAATCTTTAAATATTAAAATCTTGATTTGAAGTTTGTATCAAAAGGAATGTTGAGAAAGTTTCTTGTCATGGCAAGATTGAGCGCAGCAACTAGACTGCATCAGCAGCATAAAGACGTGTGTTTCAAGATGTGCTGCTCAAGCTCTTTTGAAGAAGCACAAAGAAATGGGAAATGATGACATAGTGGTCGACCAAGGAAACTTCGAGCTTGAAATGAAGTCCACATCAAGGTAATTTCCCATCAAAACAGAAGAGGTTTAGCAGTGCCATCAGCTCAGAACTGGTAGAAACCAGTGAGCCCCATGTACACCCTTCTTCTGGAACGAGAGGAAGGCCAAATATGGCACAAAACATAAGAACCAAATGAAGAAAATGGCAACAGGTGCTCTGGGTTGATATAGAAGGCAGCTTGTTTATCAAAGTTTGGAGAGTGGTGCGGCCAACAGTTAAGCATGGAGAGGTTCCTTGAACATTTGGGGAACATATTCTGAAAATATAGATGGTGATGCGTTGAAGTGTTCTCAATGATGAGATACATCATGTAATTTGATGTAAAGTGCACCTAGAATTACTGCTGTTTTGAATGACTTCCTTTTTTGAAGCATTTTTTCACACCTGCCTAAAAAGCACTATATGCTTATTTATTTAGTCACTTATGTAGAAAGCTATAAAGTACTCTATTTACAAAATTAATGTATTTAATTGCATTTCCATATTAGCAACCTAACTGGTTATCACAACTATCTAGACACATTTATTCAGGGGCAGATGTTTTGAAGTGATTTGCATGTTAAACAATGTAACAATTTCAAAGGCATAATCGAAAATTAGAGCATAGCACATGAAGCTTAATGAGCTTAACGCAACAAGAGAGAAGCGCTTGTTAGTCAGAGCTTCTAGACGCAAACAAAAGCAGCGGGAAAGTAAACTGTAAAACATACAAAAAAGCAGAATTATAGCCCATGATTATTCATCCAAACATGGAAATTTGAATGTTCCAGTAGAATTTTAGAATACACTGGGGTCAGCTTACTGTTTATTGGTGACTGAGAGTAATGACATCATAATTTATGCATGTGTAATAGCAGTTGGCCTTTTTTCTGCTCTCTCTTTGCTTACTGAATAAGTGATTGGCCATTAATCAGACTAAACTCCAGTCATGCCTTAACGATAACAGGGCTTACCTCTGATTTTACACTTTTAATGCGGCACAGTTCTTTTCAGTCCGTTTTTCTACTAATTTCAGTCAGACTGTTGTCTCTCACTCATCTTTTATGTGGTGTGTATTAGGGCTGGGCGATATGAAGCATATATTTTGCTATATCTCGATATACGATATACATCTCGATATCTTTACAGGATTTATAAACCCCCCCCCCCAAAAAAAAACCCTACTGCAAAAAAAAAAATAATACAAATATCAAAGTCGTTTTTTATTGAAGCTCAGAGGTGCTTCCTCAAATTTTCTTTCAGAAATCCTTGTATACATATTGCCTTTTCATTCAAAAATAAAACAACTAAAAAACAGGCAGTGCATAGGAACAAAGTGCTCCTGTAACATTTAGGATATAAACAAAATCCCTGATAACATAAATAATAATTTAACTGTAAAATAATACACATTGCCTTCTTTTCATTCAAAAATAAAACAACTCAACTCAACTCATCTTTGCAGGACCTCTGTTGTGAGTAACCTTTTCCAATTCAGCAGCAAGCCGCGCTCTCTCTGTAGTGTACAGTCGCGGGAGTTCCTGTCTCGAAAAGTAATGCCGACCAGGTAAACTGTATCTGACTGGGATCAAGTGTTTTTAGCATACGTTTAAAGCCACGTTGTTCAACGACGGATATGGGTGCCATGTCCACCGCTATGTGAAATGCCACGGACTCTGTGATGTTACAAAACCTTGCGCTCTGTCTTTCATATTCTACACTCCGCGTTATAGAATTGTGGAGATTAGTTGAGCTTTGGTTGGCAGCAACTTTCACGGCATTCACGGCAGTAGACATCTGTCTGTTGTTCGTCTGACGACTTAAAACCAAAGTATTTCCATATAATGGAGCCAGCTGTTCTTTTTTTGCAACAAGTTCTGTACCCTCCGGGCTGGTTGCGGGCGCCGCCATGATGATTGAGACGACAGGCAAGGGGAGGGGGAACAAAAGCAAGGAGGCGGGGACGAGCGCAGCACAGAGAAGGCAAACAAGCAAATTGGCGAAAATAAAATATAGACATTATATGGATATGTACGATATGCCAGAATTCATATCGAGTTAAAAAAAAATCTCGATGTATTTTAAATAGTGCGATATCGCCCACCCCTAGTGTGTATCTTTTGAAAACACTAGCAGAGGGTGAATCCCACTGTGTCTAATTAATCCAGTGTCTTTCCTGCACGCCTGCGCCGGCCACAGGCTCTCAGTCCATCAGATTGAAATTCATAACTTAATTGAGGTCAGAGCCTGGAGACGAGAGAACAAAAGGCCCTGGCGAAGACCAGGTAGATCAATAGTGATAAATATCTGCCTAGGCTACCATCAGCATCGTCTGGGACGGGGGAAAGATGCTTTTTTATGTTTGGCAGTGATGAAGAAATGCAGTCTTTTTTAAGTTTCGAAAGATCTCCCCCCATACCAAACTTCTATTTTACCAGAAAAAAGCCAGTTCCATCACTTCCAGTTCAAAATGTGTTCGCTCAGGTTCATCTGAAGCAAGAACCCCAGATAATGGATCCTTATGTGCATACAACAATAATACAAATTTATGTGTGAACTAGGGTTGTCATTTCATCTGAGACATGGGAACAATGCATTTGAGACAGTGCGTGCTGGGGTGGGCCCTGGTGACCCTAAGTAGGCGATTAGGAATGGGCTTGCATAGAAATTGGATTGGAACTCTCCCTTTAAACCCAACATCCATTTGAAATTCTTGGTTGAGAACGTTCTTCTACATTCAGGTCCTTCTGCTGCCACCACAGGTCCAGTATAACAAATGGCTCAATCCTCCACGTCATAACAAATACCAGAGGCAATCGGTCATAATAGTGGTGAGGAGAAGTGTCCAATCGCCAGCTGCATGAGAATGAGCCTCGTGGGTGGGAGGCTGACACACCTGCAAGTCACACACTCATAGCTTTCAGAGAAGCGTGGTTTCTGATTTGAGTCTGGCTCTGCTTCACAGATTGGTTTACATCTGGAGCTTGGGGCAGCTGTGCAGGGCAGCCGGTGATTTTGGTTTTTCTTGATTGCCGTTTGTGTGATTGTTGTGAAGTCCAAAACACTTTCTCTAGACTTGTGTGACTTATTGTTTTGGGAATTATTTGGAAAGTCCTGGTAAATCTAGTTGATATTTACTTTAAAGTACAGTTGTGCCCATATGTTTACACACCCGGGTACATTTTTGATTTATTGGCTGTTTTTCACAAATAAAACCCTGTCCCCACTCATAATTAGTGGTTGTATAAGCCATTTGTTTAACATACAGCCTGAAATCTCTTGGGGTAGTTGTCGATGAGGTTCTTTATCTTGTCTGTTGGTTAACGCCCATTCTTCTTGGCAAAAAGTCTCCAACTCTTGTACATTCCTGGGGTCTCTTGCATGAACTGCAAGTTTGAGTCCTCCTCAGAGGTGTTTAATGATATTGAGGTCAGGAGACTGAGGTGCCCACTCAAAAACCTTCACTTTGTTCTGGTGTAGCCAATGACAAATGGATTTGACCTTGTGTTTTGGATCGTTGTCGCGTTGGAATGACCAGTAACATCCCATGCACAGCTTCCGGACTGATGAGTGGAATATTTTCCTCCAGTATCCTTTGATAACATTCTGAATTCATCTTTGCATCAATTTAGACAAAGTTTCCTGTGCCTTAGAGGCTCACACTCCCCCTAAAACATCAGTGACCCACCTCCATGTTTTTCAGCGGTTATGGTATTCTGTATAAAACAGGATAGGAATACAAAGTGATAGCCAAGGAACTGGGAATGCCAATCAGCAGCGTTCTGATTAACAATTAGATGTGATGGATTCTGTTGAAACCAAGTAGACTTACAAAACTTTATTTTTTATTTTAAAAATTGAAACGGATGCAAAGAAAAACCCATCAGCAAAAATGTAGTCCCTTTACTAAATGCCAAACAGCTCAGAGACAAGCCTTCAAACTTCTGGAAATTTATATGGAGGGCTACTAGTAGCTAAGTGGTTAGCACCGTTGCTTTTAGTGGGAAGGTTCCTGGTTCAAGAAAACGGTCACCTTTTTAGTGGTGGTTTTTGCATGTTTTGAGATCTCCAGCCAAGTCTGGTTTTGATTGTTACTTTAAAGTACTTCCAAGGGGGCATGGTGGCTCAGTGAGTAGGCGTGGCCTTTCAGGTTGCTGGTTCTGTTGAACACTCCGAAACCATTGCTAGCATAGTAGCTAAGTCGTTAGCATTTTTCCCTCTTGTTGAGAAGGTTCCTGGTTCAAGAAAATGGTCTTTTTCAAGTACTGGTTTAAGCATGTTTTGGCATCTCCAGCCAAATCTGGTTTTCCAATCTCATCGAGAAGGTTTCTGGTTCAATAATCAAGGTTATGGGCATTTTAAAAGTGGTTAGGAATGTTTTGAGAAGTCCATGGCAAAACTAGTTGTAAGTTTCACTTTAAGTACGTCACTGATGCCAACTAGAAGCTTCCTGGTTGAAAACCCCTAAAGGCTGAGTTTTAGTTTTTGGTTTTAGGAAGTTTCCTGTTTATTTTTAGGTTTTATTGTATCTTTTTAAACAGGAAGGTTGGTGCATGAGAACACCGTGAAGATAGAGGAGGGCAAGGAAATGATTTGACAAAGGCTTGAATGTTAGCTTGGCCTCCGGAGGCATGTGTCATGGAACCAAACTGCAGAACAACAAGAGGTTTTATATTCTACCCATGTTTGCTACATGAGTATAAAATAGACGGGTCGATTGGCGACTCCTAATTACATGCAAATAAGATCGAGTTAGATATAATTTGTCCAGCCCATAGTTTTCTTGGAGATGCACATGATTGAATTGTGTGCTAAAATACGTAAAGAATGTGAAATAAACATCACCATTGCCAGGCTTGATGCATTCCCAGCAAAGAGTTTCATTTCAACCACGGGCAACTAAACTGCGCTGATGAAAAGCCTCTACAGAACCATCTGTTTCTCCCTCTTCATGCCGTCTTGCCACAATACGTACACTCAACAGTTTTCTTCCTGTTTTCAAACCATCCACATAAATTGTGAAGGACATTAAAGCTGTCTACAGCTCTGTGCTGAGAGAGAGAGAGAGAGAGAGGTTGAGCATATTTCCCAGCAGGGGCAGAACTTGCCCTGTGGTTTATTAGTTTTCCCCCACAGCGATTTAGCTGCGCCTGCAACATTGATTTTCATATTAGAGCGGTTTATGCATTTATTTATTTTATGTATTTCTTTTTGAACTGCTCTGATGATCCTGGACTTGCCCATGGTAATTCTCCAGCACTCTTGGTCCATGCTAAATTGCTTAATGGATCTTAAGACGTCCCCTGGGGTCGACACTGATACACAGACAGATAGGGGGAGGGGGTGTGACTGAATTCCACGAATGTGTTTTGTTTTCATTTGCGCAGCAGCTTCTCAAATGCTGTGTGTTTACCCAAAGGCTGCCAATGTGAAAACAGAGTCACTAAATCCAAAAGAACAAAAGCAAGGGGTAGACAATGATTTAATGTGCTTGCTGGAGTGTGTGAGTGCTGGTTATGCAGCTGATTAACATACGCACGCTGTTGTGCATTAGAGAGAACAGAGGTACCTCGAGGACTGACTGTAAAAGAAAAAAAATCAATCAGTCGTGCTGCTGCTAATCAATCTCTCTCTGAATATTAATGCTAACTTAAACAGCCCCATCCTCTACAAGTGTTTCCAAGGTAACAATGTCTTCCTGTTCCTCATGGCGTCGTTGAAGGTGTTTTAAGCGGCTAACGCAGTTCATTAGAGATAGAAGTCATAAAGAATTGTGGGATTTTAGGAAGCATTTAATGGGACACGGAAGATTTTCACATTAAAGTTGTGATACCCAAGAAATAAAACTTGAAAAAGTTTGTATTTTAAACGGGGTATTAATGTGAATGTTGACAGATTAAACAATTTGCTATCGCAATAACAGAGTTAGTAATGAATATAAATAATAAAGTACAGTATTAAATAATATACAGTTGATGATAAATATAAATAATACAGTTATTTAGAATGTTCAATAACGCATCATCGCATTTAAATGTTTACATTAATTTAGACTAAAAATAAAATAAAATTTTCTCCAGTCTGAGTGATTTTTTTTTTATCAAATAATGACAACATTAATACAAATTTACTCTTCGTTATTAGAAAAAAATATTTTTATCAATATCTGCAGCAGTTAAAAACATTAGCTAATGTTCCCTATACATCATCAGAGTAAAATGCTACATTTGTTAAAAAAATATATATATTTATAATTATTGTCTGGTCTTAAATGTGGATTTTTTTTTTTTTTTGCGTAAATGCTTTATTATGTGACTTTCATTTAAAACCATTGACTTGAAACGCAAGGTGGCATGCTAATAGTATTTGCTAATATATGACAAAAACGTTATACTTTTTTATATACAGTTAGATACATTTAGGGATTAAATTGTTAATGTACAGGGATGGGTGATTTGACCTAAAACTAAATCTCGATTAATTAAAGATCTTGCTCAATTACGATTGTTTTTTTAACAAAAAAAATATTATATTATATTTACTCACATATTGCAAGTGAGAGACTTAAGAATGAAGGGCACATTACTTGATTATTAAAATAATTGGAGGAAGCACACTATCTACGAATATTTATTGAACATCAATCAACGAAAAACTGAAATTAAAACTCACGTTGCCTAAAAAAATAATCGATCTGGACAATGTTGAACGATTATAGCTTCTGAAACGCGATTACTTTTAGATTAAACACCCAGCCCTATTATTACATTGAGATTTTCTACACCGTAACATTTGTAATTGATTTTTCAAAATTACTGTATGCATCTCCAATTGTTTTCTACATTTTGATAAGCATTTAGTAGGGACTTTTATCCAAATTGACTTACATTTTAAAGAATAAACACATTAGGTCAGTTCTAGTGTTCCCTGGGTCTGAACTAGTTTGCATTGTTAGTGCAATGCTCTACTGCTGGAAGCTGTGTGCATTCTTTAGTTATTGTTTGTGCTGCGGATAGCTTCTTCCTGTTCTACTTCAGTATTTTCTTATAATGCCTCGAAAATACATCATTACTACGTAAATCAGCTTTCATGCTCGTGAATGTGGCAATGTGCATTTCTCCTCACCAGATTTGTGTCCTTTGCTGACTCATATTGGCAATGAGGTGAAGCAGCAAGTCTATGTTCTGTTAAGTCTATCACTCTAGCACTGATCCAGGAACTGTGACTGCACAGTAAAACCAGCAAGCTGTTCAGACCCAACCCCTATAAAAAATGCTTATATTCTTTCGACTTGTTTAGTAAAGATATATTTTTTATGGATGGCAATGTTTCAGATCAGCTTGAAATAAAATAAACTCTCAAATTCAATTTTCTTCCTCTTCATTATTAACAGTGAAAGAGAAAATTTCCTAAAAATTAATTCTCAATTTTTCTAAACCGCTGACAGAAGCACTGTTTGTGAACAGTTTGATTTTGGCATTTTCTCAATGTCTCATTTTCACTCGAGTGTGCTCATTAACATAGTTAAATGTATGTAAATGAAGCAGCAGATGGGGTGGGGTGTTGATTGTGATCAACCTGTGTTTGCGTGCGAGAACATTTCCAGCTTTATACGCTCCTATGTTTTGGTAAATGTTAGTCCATGTGGTCCCTGGTCTTTATAGAGGGTTTGTCAAGGACATTTTGGGATTGAGTGATCTGCAGTGATGGGCAAACCCTCACACACACTGAGGCTCGTGGGCAAGGTTAACACTCAGTGCACAGAGGTGAAATAGATTCAATTAGGAGCAACCCCCCCCCCCCCACCTGATCCTTTTAACACAGTGCTAAAACCAGCACCCTTTTCAGCAAGATTTCGATATCTTCGAGCTACTGATACAGATTAAAGTGTTTAATTCATGTTTTCTGTTGGTGAATAAAAATTAAAAAATCTCTATAATAGAACATTGATGATTGATTTATAATATAAAAATCAGAATTTTGATAACGAAAGATTCACCAAATCATGTATTTTTTTTCATTTGATTTTAATTGTTTCCATATAAAACCCAAATAAAACACAGAAAAAGGGTTTGGTTTGAGATTTTTAATTGATACTATTTTATTGGTGAGTGATTAAAAAAAAAAACATTTTAAAAATGTGTCTATAATAGAAACGTTTGCTGTATGTGTAAGACTTGCAAAAAAAAGATGTAGAGCCGTACACACTGGGAAATATTTATGCAATGACACTCCCTGCCTGAAGATGGTGATTACAGTACAACAGATGTACCCCATGCCGTACGGAGAAATAGGAAAGAACACGACGAGAACAGAGAAGAAATCAAAGAACAAAAACAAAAGTGTTTAGAACAGAATTGTTTAAAAGTGTTTAAAAAACTATTTCTTTCCAGTTTCCTGTGCAAAGTTGCTTTGAAAATGTGGGATGATCACCACCATGCATCTCTTTTACACCATACTCACATCATGAAAAGATGCAGCTTTCCTTTGTTGTTCTTTTTCTGAAAAACAGATTAAATTTTGCAGTGCGAAACTCTTTTTCGTTGGCACCACCTGTACGTTCAGATGTGTGGGTTCCCATTGACGCCCATTGTTTTCCATCGCGGCGTATTGTCGCATGAAACTTTGGATCAAAAATTCTAAACGATGTAGAGGCCTTTAGAGCCAGTCACTCGTTTAAATGCAAAGTTTCCAGAACTAGGTGTGGGGGGTCGGAGCGCCCCTGATAAATTTTAAATGCCTGTATAAATTTGGACTGAAAAGTGGAGAGAAAGAAGTAGTGGGTGGGAATCACAAATTTAACCCGCAAGAGCACATAGCAACCACTGTACCCCATGGCTTGTTCATTTTAAAACATTAGAAAAGTGACTTGGGTCATTTGCAGAGTTTAGTAACTCGTGATTGACGATTGCCTTTCATCTATTGTGTAGTAGAAATGAACAGGAAAGATGGGGTTCTCCGGACTACAGGTGTTATGCTCATGCATACTGCTGAGTTTTCTACATGCTGTGATTAATGGCACCTGCTCATCATAAGCGTATCTGCATATGAATGCGTGGAGGTTTTATCGATTCACTCTGTCTGTGCCTCTCTCCCCCTATCTTCTGCTGCCAGGGTCATTAAAACCCCAGCACTCCCTGCATACAGTAGCCATAAATCATAATTGCATGTGCATTTTTTCACGTTTGTTTAATGTTTCTGTCTGGGACAGTGGAGTGAAAGAAAAAAGATTGAGATGAAGCGAGAAAGGGTGTTCTTGGGAGAGATTAAGTCGTACCAGTTAAAGCCGTGGCAGTGGTTCCTGGCAGAGCTACCATATGCCACAGGGAGCTGCCGGCTTGTGCTGGTATGAAAACACGAAAGCTTTTAGTGACCTGCTGGACAGCGTATGTATGCCAGCTCTGTACAGATGGTACCACTGGACATTCTCTACCACAGACACCACAGAGTCTAATCTGTTTTGCATTTCATGCCATCTTAACTCGTTCTCCTGCTATTTATCATATTTAACCCCGATTTAGTCAACTGCACGTCCTTTGGTGTCTATAGCCATGGTTCCCTCCAAAGATGCACACAATTTATGCACAAAACGGGAATATCACAAGAAATAAAGTGAATAAAGTATTGCTTCCAAAGCATTGAGTTCAAGAGAACAAAACCAGCACTTTCTGATAAACTGGCGGCAAGAAAAATGGAAGTTGCCGCTTTAGGAGAAGGCCTTTTTTCCTATATAATAAAACACTTTCGTCTTAAATGCGTTTCCATCATAGTTTATGCACATTTTTTTCAGTTGTGTGCATATTTTTTTAAATTTTCAAAGTGTTTTCATCGAGTTTTTTTTTTTTTATGTGATATTCCTTAAAAGAGCAGCGTGCTTTACGATTTATTTCCTCAGAACGCTTGACTTTCAACCCTCACCCTTCACTCACAGACAAGTATCCTTGAAGAAGCAATTAAACCTTCATCGAACAGCTCACATAACAGCAAATATGACTTGGAAATATTTCATTGGCTTATGCATTGATACAACTGCCGTGCTTCTTCAGAGATTGAGCAAGACTGAGTGGCAAAAGAAGTTGTAAAATGGCTGTGTTTAATTTGGAAAAGTGTTGAAACATGTTATTCTGACGATTACACACTTTAAGTCAGTTTTGTCCCCATGACTTACCAGATGATCAGCCTTCTGTGTAAAAGCCTACAAAAGCTGGGTTGTACTATGATTGGTTAGATGCGACCCCACCATTGTTTAATTGTGATTTCAAATATGATATTTAGGTTTCAAACAGGTTATTAGTTTTTATATTTTTTGTGTAAAACAAACATTACAAGAATTATGACACATAATTTGCAAGGTAATACAAATTAAAGTGTGAGTAAAAGTGTGATTGTCTTTTAGTTTTTCAATTTAGACCCCAAATTGGTACCATCTAGTGGTGAAAAGGAGGAATCACCCTTGGAAATACAATACCTCTAAGATGGCTAGTGTTTTGCGAAGTTCTGGCACAAAAAGTACTTGGAACAGTCTATAAGGCTTAGGAAATGTTTGTCTGTTTAAACAGAATTGTCATTACAGCTTTCTCCGTTCATTAGTAGCTAGCATCAGGCTATTTCCTTTTTGCTATTATAGTCATGCGACGCGTCCTTGAGCCATGAAGTGCTAGGAGCTTGATTCCAAATAGTGAACATTAATGATCTAAACAGTTTATTAATTCCATTTGTACTACTTCAACTATATGACTATTAAAAAGCTTCCCAAAGTATTAGATGATTGTTCATGTAAAAAAAAAAAACAACTATTTACATGTCAGAGTTGCCTGTGTGATGGCACTGACTGTGCTTTAGCTGTGAAGCAGGGTGCTGTACTCATGTGGTTGTTGCCCTGGACACAAGATTAGAAAAAGGAGATTATGTTTCATAAAGCCCTCACTGTTTAATTATGGCTATATGTAATTTTGCGCTTCCCATAAACATCTGTCGCTTGATTATTCACTGCAGACAGATGAGCGAAATCTGTTGCTTTTTACCTAACAATTGTCATACATCATTACCTTACTAATTTCTGCATTGCAGGTCCAAGTAGAAACGATGCACTCAGAGCTGATATCCACAGCTTATGGTGGAATAATAATACACTTGCTTGCATCTGTGGATGCATGTTTTAAACGATTCGTCATAAGCTCAGTGTATTATCTTTGAAAAAACAAACAAAACATTTGGATATTAAGATGCAAGTGAAAATCTGCTACACCAGAATTATTTTCTCTTACATTACAATTTAATGAAAAGAATAATCTGAAACAGATATGATTAATTGCTTTTTACAAATAACTTTCCACGTATTTTCAGAAACTATAATTCCTGTATATATCAGCCAGTTAAAGGAGAATTCAACTTTTTCTTTTTTCAAAATGCTACCATTTTGTTGTTTTCCAAATCTAGCACTAGCTTAGCTTAGCATAGACCATTGAAGCCTTATTGAAGAGTTAGAATAAGTGGAAAACTCCACTTTTTTATTGTCAGGGTCATTTTTCATATGCTATCATGGTATTAAGTATTGTTTTACCATTTTGGAACTCAAATCTAGCGATTGCACCTATTAGCATAGCTTAGCATTGATCGTCAAAGCTGATTTAACCAGTAAGCATCTCAGTTAATAAAGGATTATAAAGTGTTGATATTAAAGGAAACTCATTATTCACTACATCACTCACTATGTTGTAGGCTCATTATTCTTTTTCAAGATAAGAATATGTGATTTCTACAAATTTTGCACTTTTAGTGTAGCTTAGCATAGAATCTGATTAGACCAGTTGCATTTCAATATAAAAAATGAAAAAGGTTTAAGTTTAATTACAGATTTTACCTATTCAACTTCACTTAAATACTGAAGGTTTTCATGAATAATACATTCAGAAATAACATAACAATGCACTAAACAATCCCAAAATGGCTTTTATGTCACTAGATGGTAGGGCAGATAGAACAGAACAGTACAGCGGAGAAGTCTGTTAGTATTGTTCTGCTAAATCCAAACAAATCATTTGTAAGGCCACCGTCAAGTGGTCACTCTCTTGCAGGTCTATCACAACCATGGGGGACGTGAGTGTTTTAATATCCACACATTTCTTAGTTTGGTAGTTCAACTCCTGCACCTTTTTCATCAGTTTTCACCACACTAATGTCAAAACCTTTATAGCACACATTTTTTTCGTCCACAATACGGCAAGTAGTATTGTGGCCGGCAGGAGAGTTTTAATGAGCTTTTTTGAAAAGCAGGCTTTGATATTTTGCAACCTATCGATGAAAAAAAAATACTCATGAAATGTTGATTTGACAAGGTGACACAAATAAAGGCTTTATTATGTTTTGTGTTGTGTCCCAGTCTTCCTTTGTTTTTAAAGGTATTGTACATGTTCTGAATGTTGCAATGACTGTCCTGCACGATGACCTGTTCATTGATTAAAATGTGTACTGCTGTGAAACCAGATGTATGCTAAGCTATGCTTAAAATGTTAAAGCCAGGGTTGGTTAATGACTAAAAATGTAGATTGAAACGGATATGTATATCCATATGTATTTTTTCCCCTTTAGTTTGCCTATACTGATGTCTTTTTGTCCCGAACCTATTGTCTATACAGAGAGACTGCAAAATTGAGGCTCACCACACATCTCTTCTTAGTATCTGATTGATTAATGTGAAATTTGATTATTTAAATGGAAATTACCTGTAATGGACACAATAATGAAGAAAAATAATAAATAATATTTTTTATGGACTGCATGCCATTGTCAATGGTTGCTTTATCCACATATGAATAGAATTAAACGCAGTTTAGCATTTCCTTTGCAACTGAAATGTGATTGTAAGTGGCTATCTTCCAGTTTTTGCACCATGGCCTGATGTCTACTTTCAGATGCCGAAAAGATGACATTTCTCACACTTTCACATCTCTCTTATGGTGTTTGTTATAATTATTGGATGAGGAGGCACTCCAAACAGAATTCAGCCTGTAGCCTTCCCATTATGCGCAGAACTTCTCGACCCCTTGACTGATGCATTCCACTGGATTTATAGTCACACACATGCAGGAACCTTAATCCTGCCCTAAATATGGCTTTCTGCACATAGTGCCTCTGATACTACAAGCTGTGTGGCAATTTGTCACCAGCAGACCAGGCAGATTGGGCCTATTGTATAAGCATCTATTGTTGCGAGATACCCTCGGCCCCTGTGGCTAATGCATCTGACACGGTCCCAGCAGGGGACGATGAATAGATCATCCTAAACCTTTATACACATACAGCATGATGGTCTCAAAGCCTCAATGAGCACACAGGTCAAGGGTTTGTTCATATTAAACTGGTTTATATAGCCACCCAAACAGAGGCATCTTGCTGCTCTGATTCAGGCTGCTTGCTCGAAACTGCTTTCAGTTAAAAGATCGGATTGTTGATCTGACAGGAAATCAATGTTTAATCTGTTCCCTTAATCCCCCTCAAGTCAAAATAACCTGTTCGGATCAGGTGCCCAGAGCTGAACTCAACAGGCAGGGCTCACACTTAAACATGTTTGTTTGCTTTTGGAGTCCGAGCCAATATTGATGTCGATTAAGAAGTGTCTGAAGAGTTTGATTAGTTACATTGATCCAGTTCTTTGAATTCTCTGAGACAAAACTTATTTTTGTTTTCTTTCCAGGACGACGAAGGACAAACTGCACTGCACTATGGTAAGAACACAACAATCCTAAGCAAAAGTATGGTTTAATTGATTCTCATTGGAACTATTTTGGTACTCACTCACTGGCTAATTGCTAGACGATTCGGGATTCCGCTGAGTGTGGAATATCACCCCCTCCTTGACGTAAGATAAAGTTTAGTAAAACATGAAAATTAAAGTAGCAGTAGCATCAGTGTAGTTTGAAAATGTTCAACACCTGTCGCCCTTGTTGAGAGATGAAAGCTCACAGTTTCAAACCAAGATCTTGTTGTGCTTCAAAAAAATTTGCTATTTTTTCTACAATTCCACTGTTGCGTCGACTTTTAACCATTTTCGGCTTTAATTTGGTTGTTTTAGTTTTTTACTCTACACAATGCCAATTCTTAATGTGCAACTTGGAGAGAATCTTTTACTAAATGCAGTTCATAGAATCCAAATTTCAACCATGACCTAGTGTTAAAACCTGAAAATGGAATGGAAAGCTAAGAAAATGTAAATATATTATTAGTTGGTCATCCTTGTTTCTTAAAAGTCACCTAAAGATTATTAACACTGTAGAATGTTTTCACATTCAATTTCTTCTAATTAATTATAAAATAAGTCAACTGTTCGGCTGTTGGTGTGAGCAGGCATATGGGTAAACATGGGCACATTTGTCCGCATCCACACATGTGGTAAACAGGACCAGTAATAATCACCAGCTCAGTCCCAGAGGAAATCAACAGTGTTCCTCAGTCATGTGACACTACCCATCGGCAGCTTCCAGGTCCTTGCTCTGTGTGTGTGTGTGTGGTATTCGTGTACCATCTGTCCTCAGGTTGGTCGAGTGGCAGGCTGGATGGGTGAAGACGAGCACCCCTTGGGGAGAAGGTAGCAGAAAAATGAAGGGGGGGACGAGATATAAAAAAGTGACTAATAAACATAAGCGATGAACTCAGGGAGACGAATAGCACAGAATGAAAATTCATTTCCACCTCTCCCTGTGTGAGGCCATGCGGCTGACACATGATTAATTGAGGGTTTACTGCACGCTGTAAATTGTTCTTCTTCTCCACGGCTCCCCAGAGGCATTGGGGGCTTTAACGCCCAAGGACCCGCACGTGTGCCGAAAATAAAAAAAAACTAGAACACAAAAAAATGGACGAGAGGACAAATCCTGCTTATTACTTAAAGTAACGATTCATCCAGAAAAAAAATATTCTATGATCATTTGCTCGTCCACTTCTTGTCTTTGACCTAAACAAGAAGACTGCAGGAAAGTTAAATGAGTCATTCTATTAAGAAAAACAACATAACCTTAGTTAGCGTCCATTTTTATTCGTTCGAATAGAAGTCACATTGAAAATAATTAACTTTTTTTTCCCTTAAATGTACGGAAAAACTTTTTTTTTAATGAGTTTGGAGCTTTGGAATGTATTCAGCTTTCTGGGATAGCATCGATCATTGAATCTGAGTTTAATGTCAAAGAGTTTTAAGACAAAAGCTTCATAGCCATAATGAGACTGCAGCGATAGGTTAAGCGTGATCAATAATTGCACAGATCCTTGCAACCGTGGAGACATTTGTGAAAGACAGTTCAGAAGATCTGTTCAATCAGGACGGATTGGTTGAGTAAACTTCCTGTTTATAGCGAAATTTCGATGGCTGCTTCGCAATGAAACATTCCATATACCTTTGTTTTGAAGTGTACCTCCAGACATTCCTAGTATCTCATTGTAGCCCTTCGCCTTCATTTGGAAAAGATTTGGGACACGCCTTTGACTCACATGAATACGCATAAACAATGGGTAGAGCTAAGGGTTATGCCTAATGGGTATAAATGGACGTTTTGGGAGCTGCGTCTATTGTCAGGTGCTACCATTGCGTCCTTGTGCCCATGTTTTATGCTGGAAAATCACACAATGTAGTTGTAGAGTTGGGTTTTGAAAATATGGAAGGAAACTGATTATCGAAATGCTACTGGCCTAATCAGATTCAGTGATCTATGCTAAGCTAAGCGTAAAGTGTTTGAACTTGGGAATGGCTGAATAGATTTCGAAATGGTAAAACAGGGATTCAGAGACTATCTCTACATAAGTTTAGATGATTTCCCCAAAATATTCAATGCCAAAACTATATAGAGGCTATAACCATAGCAACCCCAAAACATCATGCCAAGCACAATCTTGTACTTATTATCTCATCCCAATGGTTCCGTTTCCAAAGGTTTTCCTTTCACCGCTGGGGTCCGAGGTTAAAAGCTACTCTTGTCACTCAGGGCTTTCCTGCTGACATCAGCCACTCACCGAGAAGAGAAAAAGGAAGCGGAGCTTTTCTCTTCTCTTTGAGAGAAGCACGTAGTTGAGAGAGGGGTGAATGGCCTTGCATCAGCGTGGCAGGAAACACTAACAGGGTTAAACAAGTCCTTCTTCTAATGGGGCACAAACTGCAAGAGGGGCAGAAATGAAGGCAGGCTTCTCAACTTCAGGTGCATCGCTACACCCCAACTACAATTACTTTTAGTGCATTCCTGAGAAAACTATACTGGATTACTTCTTTTAAAAGCGTCATGGGAGTGGTCAGAAGTGGTAGCAGGATACGTAAAATTATTTGTTTATTTCAGTTTGGTCCATAATAGTTCATTTATCAGAAGTACATGTTCATTTTGCCAGTTCCCCATTAAGTTAGATTAAATATAGCAAATAAAAAGGGTTTTAATAAAACACCATTGTTTCCTTTTTGTATCACAATCTCGTGGTCAATCGAATCCTCTGTGGAATTGTCAATGAGAGAAATGAGAACCGGTTAGTCACCCGTTGGTGATAATAGCTTCTGTGGGATGTTCAAACTTGATTCAAACTACCTGCTGAGTTAGTTCAGAAATTAAAAATGGAACCTAGTCAGTAGAACACATTGGTGAACTAGTTCTATGAAGGGTGTGCATAAGGTACAGTACCTCGAGTTTGTGGACCCAAAGAAATGAGAAACAAATGGATTGATGCAATTGGAAGAAATAACTTGAATCCAGGAGCTGATCACAAATCCAATAGATGATATGCGACGCACTATTTCTTTCCTGTCAACTGGTCTAACTGAAGCTTGTAATCATCAGAATGTCTTCCCATATTAAACATGGTCATTTTACTGCTTGTTTTGCCACTCACTATAGGCGACGATACTGGGTGGATGTCAGTGCATGCCCTCTATACTCAAGCAAACAAATTAGCAAATGAGCAATAAAAAAATGCTGTTGTCATCGAGGGCAAAACTAGAGAAATAAATGAAACAAATATTTAATAATTTTACCCAGGGAGTCAATCCTCTTTTGTCATTTGCCTCAAGAGGCCATGAAGATGAGTTGCCACGCCCATCCGTTTTGGCTTCTTGAGGGACAGTGGGAGGTTGCCAATTGATGCTACTTCTTGTTTCTTTCTTCTCTCCATCTAGCCTCCGCTTGTGAATTTGCAGAAATCGTCGAGTTACTCCTGAAGGCCGGCGCTGACCCATCAATCAAAGATCAAGAAGGCTCACTCCCAGAAGAGGTGACAGAATCAAGTGCCATCTCATTTCTCTTGCGCCAGTACACGGCTCCTAAAGGCTAATGCTAACGCACACCATCCAACTCACACAAAACAACAGTAGTCCGTCAGCTTAGTTTTCCTGAACAATATCAGTTTTTTTTCTAATGGCACACGGATGATATTCTTTTGCTTAATTTCAGAGAACATGCCCATCTCATCCTAGAATTGTACATTCCAATGAATGTGTTACTGTTATTAGAATAAAAAAAAATGACATTAAAATGCCTGTTTTTTTTTATTATTTGATTCATATATGCTGTTTACATTTGCATATTCCAATGTAATTCAAGTGAACATAATCTATTACCAGACAATAATGAATCTGCTATAATTGTTGAAAGCTAATGAATGCTCCACGCATCATCCAATCAGAGTTGGTAGCATTTTCTGTTCCAGGTTGCCAGTGTGATGGCAAAGACTGATGACAAAGTTGCTATTTATTTCATGTTAGACTAACTTAGTCAGAGATAGTTCAAACATTGAGAAAACCAGTGAGAAACCTACATTTTGTGACGTTTCAAGACACTTTTTCTGGATTCCCAAATCAGGATTCCCTAGTCAGGGGAGTACCGGTATCATGCTCTTTAGTAAAAAATTTTATGTGATTGCAGTACCAGTTCAATCACAAACTTACATTTTGTAGGGTTATGTTAGGAACTATACTCCATTTTGGCGTAATAATCAAAAAACTTAAAGTTTTCACAAACATACATTTTCATTTCAACTGGTATCGCAAGACTTAATGAAAAATATGGTAATAATATGGTAACTATGCCTGTAAAACAGCAACTACATACAATAGAGCAATAGCTTATCCAGACAGCGGGAGTTTGTGGCACTTCTGACACAGGGGAACGTGAATTGATCCGTGAATATTCAGAAATTTTATAAAATTACTTCTTGACCACCTTCTTCTTTTGTCTTACGGTTAATTACAACTATTTTGTGCATTGTGCAAAAAAATGGCTTTTGGTCAGGTAAATGTAAAATTCTGCTCTCGTAGATTTGTAAAATTCTGGTTCTATGGCATCTCACAAAAGGTTGATCATTTTGTACAAAAAAGCTAACTAGGTTCAATGATCTCTGCTAAGCTCAGCTAAAAGTGGCATCATCAGGTCTGGAGAACGAATGGGGAAGAAAGGTGATGTAAGGGACTTTTAATGTGGCGTGGTGGTTGTTCAGAAACTGATCTACTGAGATTTTCAATCCCAACAATCTCTAGATTTGAAGAGAACGCTCTGTAAAAGAAAATATCCAGTGAGCTGCAGTTTTGTGGTGGCAAATACCACAGGTCAGAGGAGAATGGTCAGACTGAGTCGAGGCAACACTAACAATCACAGTATGTAGAAGAGCATCTCTGAACGCATCGAAACCACTCCTCTGAGCTAAGAACAGGACACTTTTTTGGATTCTCAGATTTGTATTTGAGAAAACAATGCATTCTTTCTCTTGAATAAATAATCCTTTTTTTGTCTGTAATCATTAAAGTAGCTTTGATTATCTTCCAAAACAAAAAATTCTTTCACCCTAACTCTGCTCATACCCTTTTTCCAAATAAATAACAAGATTATGGAATATATAACTTTACTGATCTCTGTTCTTATAGGTAAGACTCTCAGCCCGTCACTTTGGATACTTTGTATGCAGGCAGGAATTATGGTATTGCTTTGTTTATAAAACAGTTTGTCTCTCATTCCGGTAATTTCCATAACTCGGCCTGTGCAAGGGGGAGGGTCTGCTGTTGACGGCATACCCTCCATGCGCTTATCCGCACGACAGTGACACTAAGCCCATTACGTTTCCATTATGTGCCTCAGTTTCCCCCTGAGCTCTTCACTTTTGACACGGACTCCTCTAAAATCATGTCCCATTCTGCTCAGCTTTCTTTACTTAACGTTTATGCATTTTTACAAGTCTCCTCTCTGGATGCTTCGCTAACACCATTAGTGCCAGATGGTGGACGTTTGTTACTCTCACTCACTCTCTCACTGTCCGTCCCTTTCACTTTCTCTCTTTCTCTGGCTATTCAGTCTCCTGCCCGGCTTAAGTGTAATGGCACGTACCCTACTCTTAATGCAATGCTATACTCGAGCCTTGCTTAGAATTGGCTAGCTAGCAGAAAAAGTGCCTCTTATAAAAGCAAGCCGCACTATTACTTATAGTTTTAATGGCACAGTTGGGGCATTATGCGGAGTATTTTTTCAATTGTATCATATATACAATGTATGCATATGCTCATTGAAAACATTTCATTGAGGTAATTGAACTGAATGTTATAATCTGATTACAACATAATTATCAAATCAAAATGTAACCACAAACTAAGCCACAGGCTCTGGATCCAATTCTTTCATGGAGGTGAACTTGCACCAGAGTTATTGTTTGTTCAGTTATTGTTTTTCCATTTTCCATGTTATTTGTCTTTTTTAGGATTAAACAAGTAATTTTCCATTCAACAATTTTCTGATCATTTATTTGAGAATTTTGTTACAAAATGTGATTGTTAATTAAAAAAAAAAAAAAAAACAGTTACCACCAAAATAAGCTTTTGTTTCATTTTATAACCTTTAGTCCCATCCTTGTTTTTTGACAAAAATCTGAGTCTTCACGTTTTACTCAAAATGTGTCAAACTCTCATTCAATAAAAATAATAATAATGCGTTCACTTATATTATAATTAGATTATAGCGCTATTCCTAAAGCTCAAAAATGCTTTACAATTTTCAGAGCATTATTCATTCACACACCTGGGGCGGTCTGACAGAAAGTGGTCGCCATTTCTCACCTACGGCGTCCTGCCCACCACCAAACACACTCACCAGTCTCGCACGTCCATATAAGGCAGTTCGGGTGAGGTGGCTTTCCCAAGGCCTCAACAGCAGAATGGACCTGGGGGGGATCAAACAGTCAACCCTCCGGTTATAGGACGGGTTACTACACCACTTGCCACCCATTTAAGCAAAATGCAATAAATCCACGGCACACTTTACAATCACATGACCATCATGGCTGTTCCCGGTCAGCAAACACATTCACACAATACACAAACACATGCACATTTCGTGGAAGCAAAACCCATCCAAAGACAACTACAATAAGAAATGCATTAAAAAGACAATAAACTTACAACCTGGAAACCTTTTGATGACCTCCTTCTGCTCACCAAAGAGAAAAGCTTCTACAAAGTGGATATCGGAACTTTCTGTGCAGCACTAGGTGAGTTCATCTTCGATTTATTTACAATATTTAACATTTCAAACAACATACTGTTTGTTTTTAAACTGCACACCAGTTGAATGGAAATGGCATGTTGAATATCACGTTCTTTTTAACAAAGCTTTTGTTAAATATAGCTCATGATGTGCAAGTTTAGGATGTGTCATCGGTATAAATCACTTGTACTTGTTATTTAATGTCGCACTTTTGACCCCAAAACAAGCATTTTGTCACTAGAGACTCGCTATGACCTATTATAGTTACTATAATACAGAAATAAACAGTTTCTTTGGGCTTCTGCTTTGAACCAAATACTTTAAATGAATAAATAAGTGATCCAAACCAAGCACTATAAAATCAGACGTGATACTGGGAACTGACCAGTATTTCTGAAGGCTTGGTAATAAACATGAGTTGAGTTCATCAAAGGCAGAGGTCATTCTGCTGAAGTGAAGCCATCAACTCCAGCACTGGCTTCTTTTATTACATCAAATGCAAATGAGAACTTACCCACGACACTCCTACAGTAACACCATCACGTGGACCCATGTCCTTGCCAAATGACCCTTTCTTTATTTCTTTGGCAGTTGAATTAAAATGCCAGACAAAATGTCAGTATAAACCATTACGCACAAAAGAAAAATATCCCTTCTATACCTCCCAGATTAAATTCAGGCTGCAGCACTATTTGCATGTTAATTTATTCCTTCTCACCCTGGAGTCTAGAGAATCGTTGGCTTCAGGAAGTTCGTAATAAAAGCTCGCACTGATCGATGATAATGGCATTCGAGCTTGTGTTTGTCATCTTTGCAAAAGCAACAGTGGTGGAATTTGCTCAGATTTATATGTATACTAGTGCTGTAAGTGGCGTGTAAATTATTCCAACTGTCTTTGTCGCTGTTTATCTTTGTAAGAGTGAACTATTAAAGGCCGTGCGTAAATGGCCGCGGCAGCCCCAATCAATGCCTGAGTGAAATCAGCTTGTTTGTGGCGCGTTTCTCTGCCAAGAATGCCTGTTTCGCTATTAAAACCTCCTTTCATAGTTATTTAATAAATATTGCTTTCATGCGTCAGGCTGCAAATGATCAAACAGTTCTGATATTATTTTATTTCCGGTGTTCTAACGGAATTTCGATGCCTAGTGAATTTAACCGCTTGATATTGAATCGGATTTTGGTACTCCGTCTTGTTGAGATGTAACTGCTCACGTCAGTTTTAAATATATTCTACCTGAAACTATCAAAAAAGCATATGTTTTCTAGTTATGTTTAAACCATTTAATGTACTCCTCAGATCAGAAATGTATACATATCAGAATCTTATACAAAATACAGTATTAAAATGTGGAAACGTTCCCAACAAGAAGTATAGGTCATTGGATTCTGAATAATATTTTTGATATTTATGCTCTAAACTGACATAAAGGGGTTGGTCTGCCCATGCGCACAATGCCGGCGTGTGCTAAATCCGTAAACATTTCGGCACCATATTAAGATTTTTTTAGTCAGACGCTTAAACTAATCGTTTACCATATCGGCAGCACCACTTGCTTCGGCATGTGTTTGAATGGATGTGGACGTCGACAGCATCAGGCAGGCAGCCTGTTGTACTCATTTCACATCGCAGTTTACAATTAGGCTACATTTAGAGGATTAGTGAAGGTTTGACTAAACAGCAATCTGCTCTGGTCTATAAAAGCAGAAGGACAAGCGAGCGAGCGAGCGCGTGTTGAATCCACCAACAGATGTGAGTCCTATTAAATGTGAAGCTCCACATATATATCCTGGTTGGCACTAGTCTTAAAATGTGCTTTTCTTTTGTGTGTGTATGTGTGTGTGTGTTCAAATATCTACCCTGTACTTTTCAAAACACAAATACTGTGAAATGAGATGAAAAGTATTTCATCACAATTAAAGAGAAAAACATCAAAATATTTGCGTGTGTAGTATTTCTCTTGAATAATATTTTGGGGAATTTTATATTTTCATAAAAGTAATTTTATATGAATCAAGTTGCTATTAGACTAGAATGTTTTTTAACACATCTGTTAAATATTTTTACAGCCACAACCCATTCCTCCTGTTTCTCTCCAAGGAAGATCTTTTGTTTCCAAAATTAATATATCATAACAAGTCTCTAATGACATCCGAAATCCAAATCACAGTTTTTATTTTTCCACAAAATGTATGACCTACCTTCCCTAAAAATGCCACAAAAAGACCTACTACTGCCACATTATAGTAATGTTGCTGATTTCTCCTGGTACCAAAGTCAATTTGCTCTTATGGCTGGATGCAGGCTCAGCAGGTGGGTGGGTCGTTGCAGGTAAAGGCAGAACTATGTTTAGGAAGGCATTTTTAATAGAGGGTATGCACTTAATATCACAAACAGTGAATGTGAGTTTGTCCTGCGTAAACCATGAAGAAGAAGAGGTTGTGCGAATGACCTCTCAAACTTATTTGCAGAAACTTCCATTCTACAGAGTGCTGAAATCCAAAAAAAGGGGAACCAATTCATTCATTCATTCATTTTCATACCCGCTTCTTCCCTTTTGGGGTCACGGGGATCTGCCGGTGCCTATCTCCAGCACACATTGGGCGAGAGGCAGGGGTACGCCCTGGACAGGTCGCCAGTCCTTCACAGGGCAACATTCACTCACACATTTACATCCTAAGGGGAATTTAGATTATTCAATTAACCTAATCGCATGTTTTTGGGATTGTGGGGGAAACCGGAGTACCCGGAGGAAACCCACGCAAGCACAGGGAGAACATGCAAACTCCTTCCAGGAAGGTCACCGGTGAGCCTCGAACCGATAACCTTCTAACTGGAAGGCCACAGTGCTACCCGGGGAACCAATTGGATTTTTGCAATCCAAAGACATAAGTAGAATACAGGAGCTCAACCTTGGATTTCCACGTACAAAGAAAATGCATGTCTTTGTCACTTTAATGTACAACCAAGCAATGAGACCTTTGTATGCCTTTACATTTTGTTTTGTGTACTTTTCAGTGTTGATATCAGGACTGTCAGGAAGTTGCGGGAATCACAGTCAAGTGTGTAATCATCAGAGAAGTGGTTTGAAAGCATAAGAAACCGTAAACAAAGAGAACATGGCAGTAAACCAAAGACGATTCGGCTTTATTTCTCCATATAGATTTGACTGTACACAGTTCATACCATTGGACAGAAGGCATATAGGACTTAATTCAGTGCTCTGTTTTCAAAGATCCATAGCAATAAATAGCGTTCATGAAACAAGACTGTTGACACGTTTTAAGACTTTACAAAATTTACAGCCAACATAGATGAAAAACATGGTTCATTTCCTTTTCTCATGTTGCTTTTTGTTCATGTGTACTCTTGTGGCATCGTCAAAATTCCGTTGTAAGGACCAACTTTGCATAAAGAAATATCCTTGTCTTTATCGTTCCTTAACACTAAACTTATAATACTGATTCCAGTACCCAAACCAGGCATAAATAACACATCTTCATTTCGTGTTTTTAAAAATGTTAAATAAAGACAAATGTACAGAGCAAGTTTCTCCCTTCACCTGTTTTGTTGGTCAGCACAATAAGATTCTTGTGTCTGTGAGATGAAAATCCATTGTCGTCATCTACGTGGAAATACATTACACTCATTGACTGGACCAGTAAATCAATGTTTGCTCATAGAGCAATAAGGAAGAAAAACATTTTAATGTTAATGTCACCTGACCAATATCAAAATAGTGCCTGAAATAAATAAGAATCTTAATTGTGATCGATTTTCACTTCTTTACTAATGCCTGGTTTCGATGGGAACACATTGACAAAGACTTTAACACTCAGTAGTGCATGCGGATTCATCCTTATTAAAAATAATCTTTATCTGTTCTTCAGAGCTGTTCATGGTAGGGGCCATCTCAGATAGAGCCACTTAGAAAGTTTTAACCAATAAAACCCCAAACCCTTGTAAGTAGGAAAGATACACTTGTGCCACTTGAAATATCTCCTGGTGCTCGGTGCGCTGCTGTGTTTCCTGTGGTCTGCCTACCGAGTGCAGCCGAGGAGGAACATACAGTAAAGTGCGTCGCCATTTTGAACTTGGACTGTTCTCTTCCTCGCTGAGAAACATGCATGGAGCAAAAACATGATGGTTCATAAAAGTTTGTCCAGAGTGATCCAGCGATTCTCTGCTGCATGTCATGGCATGCTGAAAACCACCCAATCCAGTTGTGAGAACGATGAAAAAATATGAGTAACAAAATTATGATACAGCGCGAACATTCCACGGTGGGTTGCTTGAATCAGTAGAACCATTTCAGGCCTACCGAACACTTTCAAATGTCACCAGAGAGTTACATCTAGAAAATTGTTTCCAAAGTACCAGATTTTTCAACTTGACCTTTAACCTCAGAACTGGGACTAGTCCGTCCTCTCAAGCTGGGAAGCAGAGCGAAACGTTTCAAAAGTAGCCAGTTCTGGGAGTTAGATCTAGAAAATCTCTATCCATAGTACCATAGGTCCTCATGACCTTTGATCTCAGAATTGGGAATGGTCCATTTCATCGAGCCAGGAAGCTGGGCTTGTGGGGAAGTCTGGGTAGCCCGTGCTGCTTCCTGTGGACAGATCAGAGGTGGGACCTCCGGCCATTGCTCTCAGAGCTTGACCTACACTGGGCTGACCGGCCTGACCCATGATGCCATCCATGCTGAAGCCCAAGTTGTTAAGCAGAGGGGTGTGGCTTGGAAGAGAAGTGATGGATGAGGGCGACTGTGGGAGACCGTAGGGACTCCCTGCCCTCAGGTCATGGTAAGGCTGTCCGCTTCCTTCCAACGAGAAGCTTCCATTGAGCATGTTGCCATTTGAGACGTCGCCAACACTTCCGTACAAGCTGTTGGCATGACCCAGATCTGACAGGATCTGATCGTCTATTGGACAAAGAACACAAGATTAGGCTCCAGGACCGAAGCTTCCATATAGCAATACAGAGCGCTCATGATATTTTTCCACCATTGAAATTCAATGTATACATCACATAGAGTTATCTGTATATTATTTGAATGATGATGTAGCCTTTACACAAACAACCAATCATCCAAAGGCCATTGGAGGACCATTAAAAGCGTGTGATATCTACACAAAACCATACAACATCCTGAAACACTTCCTGGGACAATTTTTGACCAGGTATTGTGATTATGACAGGTCTGTTTTATAATGTATAGACTTAGACATGTCTCTTTTTCAAATGGCCAGTGATTATATGGTACATTTTTATTCATTTAATGTAATTACCAATATTTTATGATGATTTTATGCAATCAGATCTTAGAACTTTGCAGTAGTGGTGAATCCCAGGCAATTATGAATTCTTATGCCAACAATAACACAGAAAGTGTTAACATTGACATGGAAGTACAAAGGTCTTTTTAGAAACTACACTGGTAAAGGAAACTGTACATTACGAGTTGCTGGTTATGTCCTTTGGGGCATTGGGTGGTACAGCATTAATATACATAGTTTTCATGTTATGTCAGAATATACTTTTGGTATTGTCCTAATTCCTTTGTAGAATTAAGGGGGAAAGCTCTTGCAAGTAATTTGAAATGCACAAAATGTATATTTTATAGCTGCTCTGGCAGGAAGTGAGGGACCATTGCTATCTGCTAACTTTCTCATTTGTCTGTGAATTTTTTTTCCTTTTATTTTTCCAGCATACCAGTGTAGAACAGTAAATATCTTAACACCCCCCCCCCCCCCCCCCCCACCCCCGCCGCCTCCTCCTTCCCCTAATCCAAGTAATATACATTATTATAACAAAATTGTTCCTATTGAAACAGCTCAAAAAATTTTGCTTCTCGTTAGAAGCCATGGAAGCTGTTGGAATATTGTAAAAATGTCTAAATATGCTTCTGTTTCTAGAGTTCTGGAATGAAATAGGTGTGACCAGGGATTTTAGTGTCATTTCAGACTAGTCTCAGGCAGGGTGATCATTGTGATATATTCTCTGAATGCACATGGACATAAACCCTCAAACAACAGAGCCGTCGTGGGCTTCCTCTCTAATTGACTAAAAGCTTGACCATCTTTATAGAGAATGTGCATCGTGCTTTCACTTCTCATAAACACATTGAAAGCAGCTCTAGACTTTTATGTGCTTTCTAAATACGCTGACAAAAATGAATTATCATAAGAATCTAATCTGAATAGAACAAATTAGAATTTTTTTTACAATTAGAACCTTTCACCATTAGCATAAAAAAAGCAGAAGAGTTCACCTCTGAAGCTGAGCTCACTGTCACTGAGTCCTGCATCGTCGGCTGAACTTTCCTTTTCCGTCTTAGTGGAACCTCGATTACGTTTAACACTTTTGTAGAACTGACCCCACCGGTGGCGGCCGGCATCCTTCTTCAACCGCTTTTCTTTTGCTCGTCTGTTTTGAAACCAAACCTGTGAACAAACAAGTCTCTGTAAAAATTGGTTCATTCAAACAAAAGCAGAAGATTCCTGGATGCTGCAGTCTGACCTGCACCACTCTCATGTCCAGGCCCGTCTCTGAAGACAGCTGCTCTCGTACGTGTCGCGCTGGTTTCGGAGAATTCTTGTAGGCGCTCTTGAGTGTCTCAAGTTGTTTGGCTGTGATGGTCGTCCGGGGACGTTTCGCTCCAGTCTCTGAGTCATCTGTAAAAAATGTCGAACCGATTTTAAAATGTGTTACAATTTAATACAAGACCAGGGAGGTGTGAGCCTACAGGATGGAACACAATTATTTACACATTACTCCTTTTTTTTTTTAACTGAAACCTTTTAGTTGCAGTAATAGTGATGTAGAGGCTAATACCATTATATGATTTTTGGCCATGAGGGGAGGTGATCAAACCAAAATTTGATGAGGAGGAGTCAAAATGGGATGGCAACTTGATGGCAAAAGTCATCAGGTGTAAAACAAAAAAAGTCACCGACACTCATCATCAGACTTTCAGACCATGAGGTCTCCAATGCTAGAAGCCCAGAACTGAGAATGGAAACCTTTCTAAGCAACCCAAAAAAGGACTTGTATTTTGAAGGAACCTGGAAAAGTCTTTTCACTCTTTTTGAAAAAGTAACCAATTAAAGCAAAAAAAAAAAAAAATCACAATCACTGTCTAATTATAATATTTTAAGCCTTTAACCAGAAACACTGAAGATTTGAGAAATTGAAAAGATTTGACTTATTGAACCTATGCAGAGAATAATAAACAATAATAAAAGATTAATACATCATAGGAAAATTGTAACACAGAGGGGCAGAATCCAGGAAGTGATTTTTAAGATGGTAAGGAGTCGCAATTAAGAGCTTAATATTATTAGAAGTTTAATTTTTTTTTTCAAGTTTGGTTACGGAATTAATTAGTAGAGTCAAATTGAAACCTGTGAAAGGAAGTAAACAAGAATTGCCCGGATGCTCAAGTCCTTCAGCAAAAAATACAATCTACACTTCTCAGGCCCATAGCAGTGATTGTGTTCAGTTATTGTTTATATTGGAGTATATTCTACTGTAATTACTGCGTTTGTTTAGCAAATTTTTCTTCTTCTCAAAAATCTTCTATTTTATATGTTCTATGTATTCACCAAAAATGTTTAAGCTGGTCTGATTCTGATAACTTTTACAATACTAGGGGTTTAACAATATATCATGGCACTATTGTGAGACATATTGTTCAAGGGCTCCAACGTTGTCGCTGCCCCCTAGAGGTTTGGATGATACACGTTAAACTAGACCCTGGCGTTCTTAGCTTTGCGGTTTAAACTTTGTCAGTAAATCAGTTTCAGTAAAAGTGTGAAAAGGTTTAATTTCTTTTTTTTATTCATATTTTTGATAGATATTTTGATGGACACAGTATCATGAAAAGTATGTATCATTACACCCCTACATGTGTACCATATGCTTTGAAAGGTATATATGTTACAAAGAAAACATTTGAACACAATATTATTGTGATTAAGTAATGTCCATATACATAGACCCTAAGCATAACTTACCAATTTGAAATTTAAAATGCCTTCAAAAAAAGATATAGATAAGAAAGTTACTAGAATCTTTTTTAAAAAGTCTTTGTTTGGTTTAAAACAACAGGTTGCAGTATTTCAATATTCCATGACATTTCCTTGTAAGTGGCTGTCCCAACTTGAGATACACTTTTGTTTGCTTTTTTTTAATTAACTCCTTAGTTCACATCAATTCAATCTGAGTGTACATACGTTTAAGAGTTAATTAACTTTTGTAACTACCAACTAGTTTTTAGACCACAATACTGGACCCCTTCCCAGATGAGTATTTAAAACACACTCCCGAACACCAATGAATTACCTCAGAACTAAACCACAGCCTAGAAACGTCACGTAACACAGTCAAAGGCAAGAAATTAACACCAAAAAACATTTTAATTTTCAACACTAGTCATTTTCTGTGTAGCAGCTGGCTTTAAACCTTCACTGTGTGGAACAGTGAAGCTATGTTACAGCACTGATTGAAAACACAATCTTCATGTTGAAGGTTATTAAAGCAGTGGTTGAGCAAGCAGCTCATATTCGGAGAGAGTTGTGGGAAGCGTTCAGTGGAAGTGATCACACACAGGCATTCGATTCTCCCCTGAAACTGTCACACTCTGGCGGAAAAGCGTATAAATCTCTTGGGAGAATGGCATGCCAGCGCGAGTTATTGGGGCCCTACCATAAAAGTGCATTGCATCACTTAATATAATCAATCAAGAGCCCGACGAAATCTCCATAAATACAGCGTGAGGAGCTTTCAGAGGCAGATCCATGCGAGGTCAGATCACCCAGAGACTTAATATGCCAGACACTGGGACCCCACTAGACTGCAGTTAATGGTGATTTTAGCCTGCTTACTAGCGTCCCGCTGATCTCCCAGTGTCTCTGTATGATTGTAAAAGAAGGAGTTAATTGCAACATCTCCACTCCTGAACTCTGCTGACAGGATGATTTCTAATTGGGACAGAAAATCCAGCAACACAGGGCGAGTCTGGAGCAAAGCGATGGTTGCACAAGGCTTATCATGAGGTGTTCCGTTTATTTATTCCCCAAAACAAATTGGGCACAATTTGTAGACTCTTAAAAATATATAGGTAAAATAAAAATAAGTGCTGTCTTGAATAAATTGAGAGTTTTTTTCCTCAGGCTTCAGTTTTGATACAGTAGTTTTTTGATTTTTAGATTTTCGTTTTTGAAAAAAATGGGCTTTTTCAAATATATACTCTAAAAATTTCATGATTTTTAATTGTATTTTCAAACAATGACAATATAGTTAGTACATTTGAAGTCTTTTATTAAATTGACATTTATTAAATTGACAATTCTATTGTAAATTCTAGTAAAAGTGCAAGTTTGTTGAAAACAGTATGTGTATTTCAGATAAATTCCTTTTTGTGACCAAAAGTGCCAGGTTTCTATTGAACAAAGTGTAATTGTTTACTCATCAACATTAAAGATCCCCACAAGGCTTATTTTAACCCCTAGAAGTCTCTACACACACTGATGTGTGTGCAAATCACACCGACCAGGAATGGCTCGACCCAATATTTCTTTAGTTATGATTTCAAATATTATGTGTAGGTTTCAAAAAGGTTATTCGTTTTGGATATTTTTGGTTTTAAAATACATTAGAACAGTTATGTTGCATAAATTGCAAGATATTTAAAATATGAGAAAATGCCTGATAGCACTTTCATTTTCCAGACCCCGAATTGGTGCCATCTAGTGGTGAAAAGAAGGCAAAACCATTAGAAGTATAATGCCTGTGATATGGCTTGTATTTTTCAAAGTTCTGGCACAAAAAAAGCACAATTACACAGAAAGGTTTTTTTCTACATTGTTTCGACCTCGACTTTTCTTTTTGGACTTTAAACATTTTTTGTTTCATCTCAACACTTTCTATTTTTGTTATTAAACATAAAAAATGTTCATTTTCAACATTTGTACATTTTCCCCCAAATTTTAAAAACGTTGTTGTCTGAAAAACAATTTAATAACTGCATTTCACTATTTAATCTACATGTCTTAATTTCTATTTTTGATCATTGTGCTCTTATATGATTTGCTTTTATGCTTGATTTTATTAAAGTGTTCTTTATTTCATGGTAGCCATGCTCTAATTGTTTACTTTTTATTATTATTCTTGGTTTCCACTGTATTAATTTCCTAATATTAATATTTCTACTGTATTAAAACACTACAAATGCGTTTTACAAATAAACTTCAGCCGGAGACCATAGTGTCTCTTTCGTTGAAATCTTAAAGGACATTTATACATTATTCTGATCAATTTAATAATAATTATGTGATGTATGTTGTGTATTATGATTGTGATGTAAATTTAGCAAGTAAAACCTAAAATTTTGGAATGAAGCTATTGTATGTGAACTAGAAATCATTTATTTAGATTTTTTTTAATGAAGTAAGAATTTCTATTTAAAGAGACTGAAAGGAATATATTTAAACAGTTTCTGCTTTCCATGGGTATCAAACGCATGACCTTGATGTTGCTCTATACACCCGAGCCACAAGCTATACACATCTGAACGCCTCATAGACATATCTTTTCCAATCACGACCAAAGTTACACAATAAAATCATGATAAAGTCAGAGTTTGAAGCAGCCAGCCACTCACCGTTCTGTTTGGCGGTCTCATAGTCCTCCTTGCAGACGAGGCGGCCATCCTCCATGAGGTAAAACTGGTCTCCGGTGGCCAACTGCCGGCTGCACATCACGCAGGAGAAGCAGTGCAGGTGATACACAAAGTCCTGAGCTTTTCGTACCACCTGTGTCGGGGGGATTCCCTGCTGGCATGAGGCACATTTCGTTCCAAAACGCCTACGGGACACACACAAAGAGGAACATCAGTGGAATGTCTGAAAATATGTAAAAATAAACATGTAAAAGTCTGTTTGTTCTGGATATTGTCTTGATCTGTTTTGTATTTAGAAAATTGACATTATTTGGAAGCATAATTATAATCTAAAAATTCTAAAAGTAGGCAATGCAATCAATGTGACATACGTATCCAGGTTTCTTTTCAATAATAAAATGTATCAAAAGCTATTATTCATACCGAGACGTGTCGGTGTGATTGTAATTTAAGTGTTCAATCATAATCCAATTTCATATTGTATTCGAACTGCGTCTATTTTTAGAAGCAATCTTTTCATGACTTCAATAAATTTGCAAATCTCTGAATCCAAGGCAAGTTTGTTTGTGCTTGTCAAGACAGCAGTTGATAAATGATCTTAATCAATGTAGCAGAGAGAGAGAGAGAGAGAGAGACCACTCTAAACGCAGGCACAGAATGCCTCATAAAGCACTGAGTCAGAATAGGCTGTAAATCACGGTGAATACTGCTAAATAAACCCTCCTTTTACTTAACCAAGGTGAAGTTTTTGCAACATTAACGGGAAGGCTAACCCAGCGTCCATCCGCTACTCCCCCTGCTGTGAATGGCTGTGCTTCCTCCTCCACCCCCCTTTTGAATCTGCAGCACCACCGCTGTCTTAACATTAAAACCCCTGCTTTTGTCCCTACGGACCTGCTAATACAGTTAGCCTCCACTCAGAGTCCTGCACGCGTTTTAGGCCTCATTGAAGCCTGTGACATTAAAACCCCTCAAACATGATTTGGTAAAAGCCACTACTGATCCTGTTTTGGATAAAAGTCAAACTTAATTTCCTTCCTTAAAGCCAAGGGGGAAATCCAATCACAAAAAGGGAAAGAAAAGAAGGGAAGAACCGTAAAAATGCTATTTTGCTTTTTAAAGTTCTTCTATAGATAGCAGTGGGAATTGAATTTGGAAAAGAGTAAAAGCACGATGTGTTTCCAAGCTCAACAGTAGAATTAAAAACACTCTAAGCATGACGTTGAATCTTGCACTAAAAAAGAGAAGTCAATATAGGAAACGTTTTTAAATATTATGTTAAGTGCAATTAAGTCCAATAAAATGTTTTGACATCACTGAACCAAACCTATTAACATCAATATTGTAATAACTCTGAAGCACAGCTCCTCGATGTGCACAGTAAATGTCAAATCCCAAAATTAACTCCAGTAGAGTTCATTTCAACACTGTTAGAGTGTATATTTGAGAACCATCCACATAGTGTTAAATCATAAACACCTACAGTCAGATTTTAACACCATCTTCGATGAAATCAACACAGAGTCAACTTTGTGAAGAGGTACATTTATTATTGTTTGCTATTGACTTAACATTTCTAAAAGATTAAAATAGCTTAACACTCTCAATAGATTAACACGCTTGGTGTTAAAACAAACCCAGTGTTGTACCATGCAGTATCAGTGGCTTCTATATCTGCAGGTAAAAAAATTATATAAAATCACCAGAGAACCTTTCAGAAATACGTTTTAAACACTTCTTCGTCATTTTTGAATGATCATCATTTAAACGTCATTTTATTAAATTAAATAAACATGTTATAGGCAAATAAAAAATGTACGGTATACTGGATTTATTCGAATTAAACAAAATTAATTTTTGCAAATAAGCGCCAAGTTCATTTTTGAGTGTAGAGTATCTTTATTTATACTTTGGTCCACCTCTTGAGACACATTACATCTGTTTTGTATTTATTGGCGGAACCAAATGTTCATTTCACCACCAGAAACACAAAATGTTTAAGACCAGAATTAACTGCTGTCCAGTGTTTGTCATTAATTAAGGATGCCTCAATCAACAATTCCCCAGACCCCATGACCCTCCCAGCAACGATGCTGCACTCGCCTCCAGACAAATGAACTTAACTGATATCAGCTACAGTTTATCAAATATAAGATCCGAAATGGATTTTGTTATTTTATACACTCTTATGAGCCACACTTCTGTTTAAACACTGGTAAAAGTGGTTTTCATCTCAGATGCCTTTTACTGTAAGTGCATTTTTGATGGTCTGTTTTTAATAATACACATTTCAGTGCCTGAACGTGCCGTTGCTGTAAGCAGATTTCTTTTTTCTTTGTTTTTCAAATTACTCAAATATCTAAAAAAAATATATATTAATAGGGCCTTTAATAAGTCCCATAAGCTTTTTGAGGATTTCTCCATGCGTTTTTCCAAATCTGGTTGAAAAGCCACACACACACTGGCCTGAAAACAGAAATGTAGTATTTTTCCTAAATATTAAAAAAACCTGATTAAAGTTTATAATTCCATTCAACACTATGTGCTATAACAATAACAAATATCTACAATTTTTTTTTTTTTTTTTGGGGGGGGGGGGGTGACCATGTAGTCACTTTTTAATACCATCTTCACGTGGGAGATATCTCCTCTTTTTGGGCATAGTAGTTTATTGGCATTCGCTTAGTGGACTTTAAGACTTGCTTGTTTTGATGCGATCACGAGAGACTTTCTATGGGATTATATTCACTTTAGACATCGGACAGTGTTACAAACAGATGATTATGTACACGCTGCTCAAAGTGTATTTATATATAATATAACTAATATAAACATATTTCAGCTGAAATAGATTAGATTTTTCTAAATAACTTTAAAAAAATAATTATACATTGTGAATGATTATTTATCTTTTATGCCCTTGAGATATAATACCCTGAAGAGTTTAAGACCGCGGCATTGTTAAGGCTCATAAATGTTGGCAGTTGGACAGGTATTAGATAGACGTATGCCTTTAGGTTCTACTCACTTGAAGAAGTCCTCTTTGCAGTAGACGCCGCCGGCGCGGGAGAAGCACTTGTCCGCCAGTAGCGCGTGGCAGTCCGCGCACTTCAGACACTTGGAGTGCCAATGGCGATCCAGAACCTTCAGTATGAACTTATCCAGGATGTGCTGACTGCAGCCTGCGCACTGGGGGATCTCTGCAGAAAAGACACACACGCTCAGAGATGCTTGCGCAATTATATCGAGCAAGTGGCATTATGGTGCTGTGATTGTCTCGGAATCTTGGTGTTCCCTGGCTTCCACTACAGAAGCTCATGTGCAGTGCGCATCTCCGATCTCTTTGCTCAAAACCACACAAAACCCGAACACTGCAATTCAACCACGGCTACAAAAGCATATTTCTGCACAAATACTTGGAATAATTACCCGGATTATAAGTGAAAGGCTGGACAGGTGAGGAAAGATGTTCATTTGTTGGGAAGCAAATAATCGATATTGCTAAAGGAGCCGGGTGAAGACATGAGGACATTGAGATTAAAATCATAAAATAGATTCTGAGTGAAGAGAAAACGAATTATCCACTTTATGATTAAATCAACTCAAACAATCGTTGTTTTTCAATCATTTATTATTTATTCCACTCGGTTTGGCATTTGTCATGCATGTCTTTATGGGACCGAAATGTTACCTTGACGTTGTAAAACAGGAATTTCCACTGAAAAGAAAAGCTTTTGAAGCCATTGCAATTATTTTCTTTAAAAATTGTGACATTTTAGAATGTGTTTATTTGTAACATTTATTATAACATTTTATTATGCGATGATTTTCTCATTCCTCCTTTACTGTCAAAAATAGTAATTGTTTTTCCCCCATTGTGGGGACAAGAGTGTAAAGATGCAAAGTTCAAAGCCGACTTGTTAGATGTGAGACTATTCTGTTTCTATTTTCACTAAAACAATTCAACAATGATATTCCGATTAGTTGCATTCGACCATTAGTGAATAATTCGTCTCCGGCTTGTGTTCCGGTGCGTCACGTGAGGAGCGTGAAAAAACGCACGACCAGCAGTTCAACCAGAATTGACCTCCGCAACAACTCTCGCCAAGAACACCCACAACCCCACGCGCTCTCACAGAGAGATAAGAGATTTTGGTTTGTTACATTTTAGACACGTTTCTAAACTCACACAAATCTATGTTTTTTCAGTCGTTTCATTTAAGCTATGTAAGTATTTAAGCACATCAATTGTCAAAATTCACGTTTTCTTCTCTGGAATCATGTTCAGAAAGATAAGCCAACATCTTTATTCGTTTTACTGTAACCTTTCATCCGAAGGCAAGAGAAAAAGAGCCAAACAACTGCGCTTGTCGCTGTTCTTTCAGCACCACACCGTCCACCCCTCTCTCACTCTCTCACTCTCTCACTCTCTCACTTTCTTTCTCGTGAAGGGTGTACTTGATCAACCAATCAATTCAAAGATGCCGCTACTAGAAATGACCCCATCTGAAATCCCCAAACAAGCTCATTTGTTTGGTCCGACTTTGATAATTAAAACGGCTCTCATTTTCTCTCACATTGATTTTGTTTTTCATTTAATTTTAATTCAATTAATTTCAGCAGTTTTTCCCCCCCAATTTCCCTCCCAGTGTGTCTCAAACACATCTATTGAAATAATTATAATATTTAAATTCACTTCGCAAATGCAGATTATTCTCAAAATAATCCTCACTTAATCCATCATATACACCAAGAGAGGATGAGTAGCAATATCTTTTAATCATTTAATCAAATTAAGCATTCGCCTCTGACAGACCTACAGTTCCTACTTTTTGGTCACGCTTTAAGAAACAAAGTTATATTTTAAACCATTTTGTATAACATTTTAATTCGTAGCGATTATATTAAACACGAATTTATTGCCTTGCAGCAGACAGTTAAAGAAACAAAACGACCGAGGTCCATCTGAGAATTTCTGAAGGCCGCATCTGAATAATTGGGTCAGGAATTTATCCAATTCCAACTCCATCTTGATTGTGAGATCAGATTATACAGGCCTAACGCAGATTAATTTGCGACTGATAAGGACCAGATGCGAAGATAATAGACAATGTCAATATATTATAACATTTTCATTTAGTGGAAAAAGTCGCAAAATCTCCATTTTATTCGGATAAAAAAACCCCGGTGAACTATATCGCATTTAACAGCGGAATTACAGAGAAATCCGATTATTTCCTTTTCTGATTCTTTCTGAGCACATCTCACCAATTTAACTAATTGTCTGACTGCTGTGAAATCTAAATAAAGTCCGGTAGCATTCATTTGCTTAACCTCTCCGTTATTACAAGTTTAAAGATGAACCTTCGTTCGCTTTCTTCATAAATGTACTTTTGGAATGACAAAAGCCTCTATGAAATGTAACCAAAGACATTCGGAACCTCGGGATCGTCCCGCGGCGCTTGCAGCTCCCCGAAGGAGTTTAATTAAAAGCTACATGTTATTCCACAGCAGTGGCCTGCGGACGCCCGGAGGAGGCCTGCCAATTCCCTGATGAACTAATCAATATGAGGAGGAGAAGAAAAAGCCCTTACGTTGCAGTGGCACGCCGAGGATGTCCGGCAGCCCCTTCACCGCGCTCTCGCCGGGCATCACAGCCGCACTTTGCATCATTTTCATTCAGCCCGGTAAAACGCGCACATGCACACGCTTGTCGATGACTGCTGCTCTCAGAGATGCATCGGTTATTTGTCCCGGGATAGTGTCCTTGTACGGGTCCTTGCGCCTTTGCTTATCCCGGTGGAAGAGTCTGGCGCTCGCGCTTCAGTTCGGCTCGTGCGTTCTTTCGCTGTGTGTCACACAAACCGCTTGATTCATTCACACTGCAGGGGCGGCCCTGACGTCACTCCCTGGAGGAGCCAATGGGAGACGTGGACGAAGGCCGGGGAGGCGGGATCACCCGAGGCTTTGGCTCTCAGGTAAAGTGGAAAAAGCGATGAGGAAGTGATGGCGATAAATACAAGGCCGCAAGTGAAACCTCTGGGTCTGAAGTGTTTTTAAACCAACGAGCAGTCAAGTATATATTAGGTTAGCGTGGATATTTCACCTGTGCCTGGCCGTAATGCTTGGATATTTAACAAAGGTCTACAACAGCCGGACAGAATGACTATGTGATAAATACGGTATAAAGAAGCATCTTCCACAAAATACTTGTGTTAAAGCTTGAAACAGATCAGAATTTAAACTTACTGGAAACAGGAGTGCCGAGAGATTAATTATCCATTTTATGATAAATTCTTCCAGCCGCTACCTCCATATAAAATTTGACGTGAAAAAAATGAGCAAATTCATTGATTTATTTCAAAGTTTTGACAACTAATTAGAACTAAATATCTAACAAACATTCTCCCCAGCATTTAAGTCCCTGAAACCGAAAATACCTCTCGTTCAATGCACTTGCAGTGATTACAGTCTGTGCTATTCACATATTTTTATGTCACAACCGAAAGTGCAAAGGATCGCATTTCTAGAGTGCAAAAAGGCATTTGGCACAACTAATGCGTTTTGTGAATAATGTTTTTTTTTTTACAAGGGAACAAAAACGGAACAAAAATCAAAGTCGAGACAGTTCTCTAATTGGATGGAATTGTGGCAGATTGTGTGTTTTTAAAAATTGTGACATAGATATATCCCCGTTAATAACTGACTGGCCTGATTGCAATCATTATTATTGTATTTATTTATTTGCAGTTTTATATCATGATTTTTGGTGATTTTGGTTATCATTTTAACAAAGTTTTGCATTTAACTTTAACCCATATATGCCCAAATAAAAACAAACTCATTAACGAAATTATTTAAATATATTTTATTAATTATACCCCTAGATTTCTAGAAATGGAGCAAGGATTTACACTTGAGGATGTGCCATTGAGGTACATCATTAACTTCAAATGTTTTAATGGTTCCACAATTTGTTTTGGTTGTAAAACAATTCATTTTAGTGCAGACACAAAGGAATACCTGGAAAGCTGGTGTTTATCAGCAGCCAGTACACAGTCTATCGTGACAGGACTCATTTCATTCGAGCTATTCTCCCAACAGAGAGACAGATAGAAAAGAGAGAGAGCGCGGAGTTCAAGCGAGATGAACTCGATCTTCACTTCCAATTCTCTTCACGGACACAATAACGAGCTTCCACGAAAAACACACAGCCACAGAAAGGAGCAGTCAGTCTCGTCCTCCTCAGACAGAGTCTTCCACATTTAACCTGCCTCCTCTTTTTTTAACATTTGGCGCGTTTTAAATGAAAGTAAACACCTTTTTTTAAATATTCACATAGTTTCTCATCATCGTATTCAATTAAATTGTACATATGCTTCACTGATATAATTTCTCCAGTCCTCACTCCTCAGTTTTAATTATAGATTTGACACAATTTCACATTTCAAAGCACCATGGCTATCAATCTGCAATGTTATTGAAAAAGTGTGTTCAAATCTATGAAATGGGGTCTCTAAAATCTGAAACAAAACTTATCCAGAGTCTTCATCTAAAATTTAGATAATAATTATCATAAATGGAAGTGGTAGATAAAATGGTGACAACCCGAGCCTTTAGCTCTTGGTGCGTGGCTAAAAGGTGGATACACCCTAGGGTCAAGTCAAGTCAAGTCAAGTCAAGACAAGACACATCAATCAATGTAAACGCTTCAAACCTGCTTCACGGAAAGAAGTGCCTTTTGGAGATTAGTTTTGGTATAAATACGTTGTGGGACAAAGTGGCTTTGAGTTCAGTTTGTAGAGACCAAATTGACCCTGTAAAGTTTTGGTCTGGTTGTTATTTAATTTAATTTCAATGTGCAATTCAGGAATATCAATAATTACCCAGGGCATGCATTTAGACTTGGTTTTTGGATTTTGAGTCTCCAAGCAAAAATATGAATTTACTCTTTGTTAATGACTCTTATGTTATGCCACATGATTGAACACATTATTCCACGTATAATGGACGCGCTGATTCTCTAAACCTATAAAATGCACTAAAGGGCACCTGTCCGAAAAATGAGAGACCAGTGCACTATAATTCAGCGAAAGGGTGAGACTCCCGCTGACCCGAGCTTCTTTAATTACTGCCAGTATTTCACACTGTCCGCATCACGACGGATCAGCAACATCTCAAACACATCTTACAACAACCTTTCAACCTTTCAATGATGCAGCAGACCACTGCAAAAAAATCTGGCCAAATAAACGGATGCGGTTGCCACGCAACCGGCCAAGTAAGAGGCAAAATAACGCATCACTATTATCATTGTTTAAAAACGAACCAAATCGCTAAGAGGTGCACTTTACTTTGTGTGACATGGCTTTTAACCATTACGTGGTGACTTTGATTTTAACATATGCAACTATAACAAATTAATAGTTGCTTGATATAATCCGAGTCTCGACACAATATTTTTATCCAAATCATAACAAATCACACTACTAGATCTATTATAAAGAGTACTTAAACTGAATTGAATGGTCTACATAAAGTTAAAGAATTAAAAACAAATGGAAAATCTGAACCACACACCAAAAAAACCTTGTAATTCCTAATCGTTTTAGAACGTGTCTATAGACTTTACTTTGAGGCACACGATGCGAAATATGAAATAAATAAATAGCTGCATGATAAAACTTGCTGTGTGTTTACCATTTAAAATTTTTGAGGTAGTGTTTTACGATTAAACGATTAAAGGCACGGCACCAAACACGGATTGAATCCAAGCAAACGCGGATAGATTTGCAGCAGCTGCGCGTGGCGTCACGCAATCAAACCCCGAGAACATCGAGCGTTCAGCAGCGCGCGAACCCAAGACACGCAGCACGCCCACCAGGCAAACACCAAAACTATAGCAAAAGGGAAAGCTTTACCTGCCTACATCCGTCTACTGCTCTTCACTCCACGGAAAGACCCAATACAGGCTGCAGCATCACCGTCAGGAGCCGTTCCCCCCATTTTCCTGCAAAGCAAAGACTGAAAGAGACCTCAAGAGAGGGCAACAGAGAAAATTAAATTGCACTTGAGGGCAAATTCTATTAGGGAATAGTTATTGTCTCTTGACAGGTCCTGTCCATTTACGTAATTAGTTGAAGAACGCGGTTCTCTATTGTTTAATAAGAACAGAATTCAGGTTTGAGAAAGTTAAACCTGGGAATCATTTAGTGTTACTCCAAAATCCAGAACTAACTCATCCTTCAATGGACATAACAGAATGGAGTGGCTTTATAGTTTCAAAATTCAGAAAAAAGATGACATTGCACCCAACCCATTCTTATTTAATATTCTTATGGGAATTTTTGCTGCAGATTTACAGTGTGAAATATACAGCACGTGACTTACAAAATATCTAATTAAGTGAATGAATCATGTTTACCTCTTTTGTTTAAAGCAGTTCCATTGCATGTGATCAGGTGAATAATTGGTGGGATGATTAAATCATGTTCAATCAACATTTTTGACATTTCTATACATTCAATTGAAATATCTCTATAAATTATGCAATGTTCTTCAAAGAACATCCTTTTGTTTAACAATATTCTAAACTGTGTCATTTGAAACATGAGTTTGTTATTCATTGAATGTTGGAACATGAGCACATACACACTACACTGGGATCAAACTGGTTACATTTTAACTGGGACGCAGCAGAAATAATCAAATCACAAATCAAATCAAAACAGGAGAATGGTGACAATCTCATTTATACATATTTTTTTAACCAAACTGCTGGGTTGAACGTGTTCAGTAATTTTTTTTAGCTTTTAGCACTTTTGCACTTTTAATAACCCAGTGCTGGGTTTGGTCATTTTCAGATTCAGTGCTGGGTTAAAATAACCGTATTTGACCCATTGTTGTGTTACCAAATTCCCCACATTGGGTTATCTTAACCCAGTATTTTTTAGAGTTTATTCTTAGCAAATGAAATGATAAATGTAAAATCTTTTGAGGAAAATGGTTTTCTTTGAGCTTAAAATGCTCAAAAAGACATCACGAGGTTGCCTGATTGAACATAGTCCTGCCTAATTGTGAAATATACACAAAACTTTAAAGAAACAAGGCTCTAAACTTATGTTACACTGCGAGGGCTGACCCATGTGGTGCAGCTCTAGGGTAATACATTATAATTGTTTAATACATTTGAATTGGCTAAAGGCTAGATCCTGCTTAGGTTAGAAATTCAATTAAAGGCGACTGGTTTCACTATAAGCTTACCGGAAAACAATGGACAGTCGTCTGGACAAGAACTCAGTGCTTTTATTCATATGGGCTCAAAAACATGAAAAATAAAGATTCCAATTGAGGAAAAAAAGTCTAGAAAATTAATTCATGAGATGAGCCCTCAATAATGGGCTTTTTGTTGAAAAATGAATCTTAACATATTGTGTTTTTTATTCACTTAATTCAATAAGGATTATTGGTAAATTGTAAAAAAAAAAAAAAAAAATACTGTAAAAAAAAAACAGCAGCTGTGGTTACCAGAACTTTACCTGCGGTAGCTATTGGTTGTACAGGATTGTACTGTATATTTAACAGATTTTATTAGTTTTAACATATTTGTGTTGCTAGAAAAATCACCTGTCAAATTCAAGAATTTTTAATCAAAATTTTTACAGTTATTTTTTTTACAGCTCAGAGCTGTCTAATTATAAGGTTTCTGTTTATTATTCTTTTTTGGAAAAAAAAGCATTAGCTGCAATTTTCCGAACTTTACAGTAAAATATACGGTGTGCTGTTATTGCTTTTACAGGATTGTGCTGTATATTTTACGGATTTTAATCGTTTTCACAGTTCATAACTGTTGCATTAACATCTTAAATGTTTAACATTAATATTTAATAACATCTTAAATAAAAACATTAATACCCATCAAATTCAAGTATTGTTAACATTTATATTTACAGCCAATTTTTTTGCAGTTCTGAAATGAATTTATAGATTTAAGTTGGTGTAATTAGGGTTAGTAAATCAAAAACGTTGATTGTATGATTAAAAAATATATACAGTAGCGCAGTTTTGCAAGGGTTTACATGTTGTAATCAGGTTTCATGTGTTTTAATGTGCTTCGTACAAAAATACCCCAGAAACACACATTAGAACGTGAAAAAAATATATAATTCATGTGTTTTCTATGAAAAATAATATGTTGCTTTGTCAATTTACAGCAATGAACAGTATTTCTGTGTAACTGTTAAATACAAGGTCTTAAACCTCTTTCCTGTGGTTCCGTTTCCATTCTACAATACAGTTGTTACGTTTTGTCAAATCTTTTTTAAAGAATTTATGCAGTATTTTGCAATATAGAAAAACACATTTGATTGTATTCAAATAACTTTACTAAAGCCAAAATGTTTAAAACAGCTTGAGAGTGAATTTGTTATAGCGCTTTAGCAACACTGATGTACCTCTTTGGAGATTTGTCATTAAGATTACATCTCTGCTGTTTGCTGACAAGACTGTTAATTCTGAGTCATTAATGCACTTTGATGACATTCTAGGGAAACCATCCAAACTCATCCAACCGAGATTACATCCTGTTCTCTGAGAGCAATCCAAGATTTTAAGAGAGAGCTCATCTTGTGCTGATCTCGGAGAGTTCTACTCTGTAAATATCATGTGCAGGGCAGTAATGCTGACCTCGATCTTAAGTCTCAGCTTCACTGGGGACAGGGGGGCTTGCATACATCTTATTGGATCAAAAGGTGTTGAGATGGTATATGTGGAATACCTAGAGGACCTCCAGGATCTCTGCTGTCAGTGATGGTTCATATACGGCTAAGGTTAATCAATGAATGATGCACTGAAAAACACTTGAGTGACCTTGATGAAAACCAGCGGGTTCATATCTGAAGGATATATGTGTGCCCCCTAACATTATCCCACTGACGGGATGTTTAAAAGCGCTACTTCAAATATTAAAAAGTGTCATTAAATCAAATAGCCTTTACTTTGGTTATCAAGCACGAAAAAAACAACAACAAAAACAAAACAATGATCTTGTCCTATTACTTTCAAAGTAAAAAAATCATTAAAATAATGCAAGAAACCCTCGGTAAAGCAGTTTAGCCGTACAATCCTTAAGATAATCTCTTTATTATTTTTATTATTATTGTGTGGTTCAACCAGATTTCAAGGGCTTAGCCAGAAAATCTTCTTACATATATTTAGAAAAAGGAGTTCATTTATGAAAAGTGTATGTATAGAAAAAGATGGATATATTTGATTCGTTACATGTAACTTTGACTATTGGATTGTAACTAAGTGCTATGTAAATGCAATTGTTAAAATACAAATAAATTTCAACAGTGTTTTATGCAGTTGTTGAATTATTAACATATATTAATTAATTATAATTTTTTACTTTATTAAATTAAATGCAATACTTGGTAACTGGATAAAAACATTTATTAACATGTCATTTCAGCAATATTTTGATCCTGTTAAAGGAACAATTGGGTAAAGAAAATTAATGAAGTTTTCCTTACTATGCAAACACCCCCAAAGCATACAGTTTCCACCACCTTGTTTGAAAAGTAACACGACGAGAATTGCATCAACATAATTCAATCATTCAGATGCCTGTACGAGTGCTTTCTCACACAGGGAGACATTTTAATGTGGTGTGTTACCAGTTGTTTTCTTGGTCACTCCGATCCCAGTTGAAGTGACATTAAGAGGGAATTTGTTCTCTGCATTTAAGTGCATACACTGTGAACACACAAAGCGGCAGGAATACTGGTGACTTTCTCAAGGCTACCACAGTCATGGTTGTCACAGATGAGAAAGGCTTTCCACATTTACCCCAGCTTCAACTGGGAATCGAACCAGCAACCTTCTCATCACCAGTCAATCAATTTATGCACTAGCCTCAACTGTCAACAGTGTTAAGATAATTCTCTGTGTGGCTCTGTGTTGGTTCCTCACCTTTCATTTGAGCACAGAGCCTCGTTCTCTTACCCAGATGTTTGGAGATGGTCTTGTTCCTGCCTTGTAGAGGTCCATGTCCGTTACATCCCTGCAGAAATCTTTGGTATTGGCTATGGTGGACATTTTTAATAGGATTAAAGCAACAGTGTTGATAGTTACACAGATAATGATTCTTTAAAACGAAGGGGGGTCTTTGGTTCAATCACCAGGATTGCAAAAATGTTTTCCCCCAATCGTAGACCTATATTTTAAAACATATAGTACAGTGCAAAACTTTTAAGCAAGTGCAAAAAAATTGTAATCAAAGAATGTTTTCAAAAACACAAAAAAGTGTGTATTTTCCTAAAGCACTTAAATATTTAGCATTTACACCTCATATTTTTAATTGTAACACCTGTTATTAAACTAACTTTCAATTAATTAATCAAATGGTGTTACAAGTAGCGCACATGAAAAGCTAAAACCTCCTAAATTAAGTTCATTACATTAATATAAATTAGTTTCATCGTTTAATCAAGACAGAAATGTCACATTTTGGTTAGACAAATTTACTGCAAATACAAAAATATGGCAGCAAATTAAATAGAGATCCAACTTAAATATCTTGTTTGACTTTCATGAGCTTGAAGGACTGCTTCCATGTGGTTTGGCAAAGATTCTGACAATTTATTGATGAAGTCATTGAGAATAGCAAAGAAAGCAGTCTTAAATGCCTCCCATAGTTCATCAACATTCTTTTGCTTGGTTTTCCAGGCTTTCTCTTTCATGCTCATTGATGGCTGGTAACTGGGCTGATGAATCCTGGAGCATGTTGATCTTTGTCTAGAACTTTAATACGACAGAGCACCGTGCTGCTGCGCAAGTTGGCCTCTTTTAATGGTTGGGAATATAAGAAGTATCTAAGATTTCCGACAACTGATAAGGTTCTAACGCTCTGATGGGTAAAATTAGATTTTTTAGGCTGAAGATGAGTTGGGGAGTGGCAGTGAAGTATGGTGGAGATTCCCTTCACCTTTAAGGCTGCATTTCTGCAAATGGAGTTGGAGATTTGATGAGGATTAATGGTGCTCAATGCTTAGGACTACAGACAGGTATCGACTGAATGCGCATTACCGGCGGGGAGGCGTATGACTGACCCCAAATTTATTTTGCAGCAGGACAATGACCCAAAACTATTTTCAGCTTAAACAAGAACAAAAAGTGACGGCAACGCCCACTGATCTCAAAATCATCAAATGAGTCTGGGATTACTTGAAGAGACAAAAATGTGAGAATGCCACATGCTCAGAAGATCTTCCCAAGAGTACGGCTGCGGTTTCAAAGGTTAATCACGTTAGAAAGGTGATTCGATTTAGATTTCTCTTTTGTTCATGAATGAAAAAACAGCAACACTTTTGCACAGTACTGCATTTTCAGTCACATTTCTTTACGTATTGCATGCACTTGCCTGTCTGCGATCCATCATCCATTCTGACGGACATTTTAAAACCAGGAGATGAGAACTGCACCTTCCATCTCAGACCTGTATGATAGTGAGGGGGAAAAAAACGACGGTAGTAAAATGAGATTAATCTGACCTGTTTGGCACCTGCTTTGGGAGTAAATGTAGCATTCAGGGGTCAGCGCATAAATGAGCTACGATAACCAAAGCATACATTAACCCTTTCCCTCTCTTCACAGAATTAATTCACTCTGGTGCATACTCACTCACACATCCCATGCGCGCTTACGGCAGAAGCTTTATAGTATTATTAAAATCAGAGCCGTTTGACAGCAGAGGTACCAAACCTGTCCTGCATTTTAATACCAGCATGCCGAGGGCCATAAACACACAAAGTACATGTTGGAGGGCCCCAGCAATAAAACCCAGCATTGTCTAATTTATGGAACAGAACAGCAGCAACACAAGGTGAGGTTTTACCCTTGCTCTCTGGTGCTTTTGGAAGGGGGCTGGGGATGGGGCTTTTGTTCCATTGTTCTTGTGGCACACAAACAGGTCCAAGCATTCGGCTCTGTCTGGGAATATAAGCATATGATCACACTCATAGAGTGTAAAGACGTTAGCAGTGTGTGCTTCTCAGCAAAGTTCTGCAGGATAAACAGATTCCACGGAGATCACAGCTGCAGCTTCAGGGTTAGCGGAGTGGTTGCCAGGTGTTCTAAATGTTTTTTTATCCCGTTGCTAAGCCACTCAGGTGTCAGGATACAGTTCAGGTGCATCTTCAGTTTCCGTCTTCGGAGATATTTCAGAATGTAACAAATGGTCGAAACCGTGGCATTGAGAGAGAAAACAAAACCTCAATTTACCTTCAGATGGTCAAGTTGTGGACAGAATTAAAGAGCATTTTTGTAGTATTGTAGAGTAGGGGTCTAAGAATATAATGCAATACAAAAAATTGTGTATTTTTCCTGGAGTGATTGTGATTCTAGTCACTTCTGAAACTTCTTTACCCTTACAAGAAGACAATCATCCTTTACTTGCAATTTAAACAAGAAAGATTATAAAATTAGCTCTCTCCATCAAGAGTGAAAAGACGAGTTAATGCAAAGATTAGCACTGCCCCCTAGTGGATGGAGAACATCAAATGCTCTCATACAAATCAAACTAGGCCCTAGCCTTCTTAACTTTTTTTTCTCTTTTAAATTCCATTTTTACAATGATGGTTTGTTATAAAATAAAAAAAAAAAAAGTTCCAGTGGGTTAAAAATGGTGTCGTGATGCATATCGTATCGTAGAAATAATATCGAGGGGTATGGATAGTATCGTGAGCAGAGTGGATCGTAACACCTGTTTTGTATTGTATATGTATAAAGTTAAAATTTTAAAGTGTATAAAGTTTCCCTAGATCAATGTGAGAAACACGTGAACACTGTAAAAAAAAAAATTGTTTATAAATAATTTTTGCCATATCCCATTTTCATAATCTCATCACTGCCAAACGTTTTCATATATACCATAATATTCTTGATAAAATCTGGATTTTTGTTCATTTGTTCAAATCTGCATGGTCATCTTTACTAAAAGCAGCTAATTTTCACCATATTTTTACCAGAATTCTCCCGGCGAACATAGATATCCATAACAACTGATAGCAACAAACAAAAAATGGCAAGCGAATGGAGAATTGGGACAAAGGGGGCGGTGCTCCAATTTCCAGGAAAAGCCCAAAGCTCAAGATCAAGCGATGGTGTCCTTCAGATGAGCTTGTAATCTGGACGACATCAAACCCTTGTCTTTCAGCGTTCCTCTTCAGATCCCCCCTCTCCCTCGGGTCACCCGCCCCCACCCACCTTCCTCTCAGGGGCACAGACAACTTCCAAGTGTGTGAGGGAAGAGGACTTGAAAGCCGATTGCGTTTTAATAAAGTTTATTATCGGGTGGGGGCTAATCCCCGTGGTAATCTCTTGCAGACCCAAAGGAAAGCAGGATTACTCACTTGCTATAATCCCAATGAAATTGTCAGGGTTTAGCAGGCAAAACAGAGCAGATGGCAACAGGCTTGTTCTTCTTCCACTCGTGGGGAACACTCTTCTGTCTCAGACACCCTTATACACAACACAACAGTGCTGACGCTCACTGAAAGCGCTCAACACCATCAGGCTTTGGAAGGGGCCTGCTCTTTCGAATGTTAAATACATTACAACAAGCTTAGAGAAAAGAAAACCTGTCTGAACTTCAGATTAAATGATCGTTCAAAGGTGAATCTGCACCACCTTATGCGTGGTATTCAATTCTGCATGTAGCCAGTGATTTGTAACATTTAAAAAAGTGATTCAAACACATTGATGGCTAGGGGTGCATTTCTCTTTCTAGCACAATCCAGTGTTAAATCAGGAAACATAGGTCAGTAAATCACATTTCTGGATGAATCTCTACGTCCATGATCATCTGTTAACTCATGAGTGTCAGTCAAGTCCACTTTTTATCCTGACCATGAAATCATCAGAAAATGGACGGTTCTTCATTTTCCCCTATATCTTATACATTCCCTATATCCCTATTCCCTTCCCGATATTTTTCAAATATCTTATAGCTATCAACCCAGAATGCATTGCACAACTGAAACAATGGCACCCCCTGCTTTTTATTATAAAAGGTGTGAATTTCTTTTAAATTCAATATAATACATTCTACATTTTTTATTCAATTGATCTTTTATTTCATATCGATCGTACGTCAACCGTTTTGTTCAAATGCATTACCCTTTCGTGTTGTTTGTGGCTGTTCTCAAGGGTAAATTGCTTCTAAAGGGCGATCAACAGTGAAAATCTCAACTTTTACCTCTTCCCAACTGGAATGACCACCAACAATCAAGAATACATGATTTTGGGGAATCAATGAATCCAGGCCACAATCTTTTTTTTTTTATATAAAAAAAGTCTTTTTTTTGTTTTTTTTTTTCTTCCCAAAATCAGTGACATCTTGGGGTAGTGACAAATTAAAAATCAGTGACAATTAAAAGGTAAAATTTCTGGATTAAAAAACAAAACAAAACAAGGTAGTAGTTTTGATTAGAGCTGAAAAAGAAGTAAAAAAAAAAACAAAAAACAAAAAAATTGATTGATAAATTTTTACAGTAGTTTAATTTAGTGGCTGTTAAGAACCATGAAGAACACGGAAGGGTATTAAAAGGGCATTTTGGAGTTTTTGAAAAATTTTAAAGCATTTCCCAAAAATATGCGTAAAAATAAGATTCCCCACCAAAAATCATTCACTTTGATGAAACTGAGAAAAATTTAGACTCAAATCCACACTGCAGTAGCTGAAAACATCCCCAACGGCACGTAAGGGTTAATATCCATGGATTTCTATCATCTAAGGATTACAGTATAGAAGACAAGTGGAATACAAGAGATTTATATCAGATTTTACCAAGCACTTTATTTGTGTAAGAATGTGTATTTTTAGCTCCTATTGAACCGTAAACTCGATGATACTCAGTCTTCAAGAAAAAATGACAAATCTATCAACTGTGTGAACACCTTTCATTCTGAATTAAATGTCAAGCATTTTAAAAGTTAAGTTAATTATTCAATAAAATCAAGTGGCTGCGTTTCAAGAACATTACATAAACGTAAAGATACAAGAGTGGTTGGTTGATTGTGAGCAGAAAGGTTCAAATGTCACGTTTTCAGAAGAATAACCTTTAAAAATAACATGAGACCAAAAGCAAGAAATGCAGTCCATTAAAAATCAGACTTTGGCACGAGTTTGCATTTCCCTCTTAATCACAATCTAATTAAAATCAGAACATCAACCTCTCACTCCCTGTCGATTCTTTGGCATCGAAGCTGAAGGTTCTCTGGTCGCCTCAGGCTGCTGTAAAGTAAAAGTCTGGGCTCTGGCGACAGTCTAAGGCAGATAGACTTTAGTAGGCCGCAGTTTTATCCTCAGTTTGAAGTACAGGTACATGGCCAGCAGACACATGCTGGACAGGAAGTAGAGCAGTACACAGAGGCTCACATCCAGCCTGGAGAATCCCACGCTGAGCAAAGACATCCAGCGTTTGCTTGAGGATCTGGGGTATGGCTCTATCGCAAAGCTCTCCTCCTGATTTATCAGGTCTCTTTTTCCTCTCCAGCCTTGGACTGGCTGAAGATCTTCCACGTCTTCCTTCCTTTTGAGGCTCCTCCGGCCCACCACACCAGACATAGATGCTGCTCTCAGGGCTTTGGCTTTATAGTTTTGACTGACAAAAACATCCAGATCTACAATGTCCTCCTGAATCTGCTTCACTTGCATCATTTTTGGCTGAGGCTGAGATACTAAACGCTGTGGGGTCTTTATTTCAGTGGCCTCTTGAATCCCAGCAGGGTATGGCTCTCCAGCCTGGTCCTCCAGTGCAGGTTCTTCCTCTTCCTCTTCTTCATGCTCCTCATCATGAGCCTCATCGACTTGTTGATTGTCCAAAATGTCTCGTGCTCTTCTCTCCAGCCCACGTCTAGCTTCTTTGTCCACCTGAGATGAAGCAAGTCGGTTTCTTTGCTCAACGAGGGTCTGGTGGTCATCTCGAAGATAGTCTGTGAGAATACGAGAAGAGGAGAAGTAGTTCTGGAGGAAACTCAGCACTTCCTCCTGGTTCCAAGTGTGCTCTCCACTCATCTTCACACCATGACAGCTAGGACACATCTCGGGAGAGGGCCACTGAATCTTTGGGAAATGAGGGTCTTCAGTCAAGTCTCCTGAGAAGGAAAAGAAACAAAGATGAGTTTCATGAATCACCCAGCTCACGTTCACACCTGAAGCTAAAAAAAAACAAAAACAAAAAAACGAATAGATGAATGTTGGTTGTAAAATGTAGCCATGAAACGTATGATGATGTGGGTTAAATATTCAAGCAAAAAAGAATAACTAAAGGTCAGGTTTATTTACAAAGAACCGTAAAGGGGTCTTGAACTTACAAGAATTGATGGACCAACAGCATTAATGTTTCAGAAGTTAAAATGGCTAAGTTTGTTTTGAATAAAGGTTTAATTGTGATAAAAAATAATGTAATGGAGTAAGAATTTGCCTCGGCCCCTATCTGTGACAACATTTATCTCCTTCTTCTTCTCCAGCAGGATTACTCCAGATTACTTCCAAGCTAAAATCTGCTTCGAAAGTTTTTGACTTGAAAACAGGCATTTTCGCCACGGTCATGCCATCTGTCCATGTGTAACCGCAGTACGTTGTTTACTCAGCTATCATGGCTTGCAGTATGTACAAGATTACACGCGCATGCTTCTGAAAAGAGGCGCCAGTTTTTTTGCAACTTCAATGCTAAATACTAATTTTATAAATGGCATGAATTGACTGCCGCCTGTTGGTGAGGCAGAAGTCCTTACAGCATTTCAGGTTTTTGAGTGTCCGTGTGACAGTTTTTTTTTTTTTACAAAAGGTGTGGACTTTATTGTACATGGTGTGAGAAAAAAAACCTTGTTGGCATCTCTTAACAAAGCTCTTGGAGGTCTACTGTGTTGTTTTGTATATGGAGCATACACAGTGTTTTCTGGATGATTACATTAACCGCAAATTCAATGCACCATTTGTCTGTTAGTCCTCCAGAGATCAAATAGAGATTTTATTGAGATTATCTGTGCATATATCAATGCTATAGTTTGAACAAAGGGCTCTAAATGGCTGTTACACTTTTACTAATTTTACAACCTTCTGGTTTCTCTGAGAGTTGACTTACAAGCATTGACAGAAAGACAAGTCATGAATATGCAAATATTGTCAGAAAGCAGAGCTCAAGATCTCTTCTCTCAGACAAACCGCATACAACTTTTAAAGTATTTATAATAAATATTTGAGCCCTCTGTACTAGCACTGCACCGTTAAATGCAATATTAATGGAGAAATCTGAACCAACTCATTTTTTTTGCTACGCACCATTTAATCCATTTCCTCCAGAAAGGTAGGTTTGGCAAAATATGTTTTTTTTTTTTTTTAAATTAAAACAAATTCTTCAAAATGTTTCAACTAAAAATTGTGCAGATCATGGTCATATCATAAACTGAACCACTGAAAACGCTTGATCCCCTCGCCTTTTTTGTTATTTTTGGTAACTGATCCGTCCACCTGAGAGCATGTGAGGGAGTGGACGGTAGAAGATCATTGAACAATGGGACCATGAAAACTTGTAAAAACAAATAAAGTAACAGCACTTTTTTTTTTAAATGTAAAGCGAGCAAGTCTGAGTTTTAGACTCTCCTTTAATCAGGGCATTGATTAATTGAGACATTCATTTATGCACAATGGATATAAAAGCATAGAGAAATATCGACAAAATCATGTTAGGATTTACTTTTTGCAAGTTTTCGGATCAAACTTTAAATCAACCTCCAAACGTTGTGGTAAGGGACCATAACTAGACTGAAACATGACGATGTCGTCTTTTTGTAATTCAGGAATAAAAATGTTAAAGACAAGAATCAATTATTTAGACACTGTGGAAAAACAAACTTAAGACTGAAAATATCAATATCTGATGGATTTTAATTGCTGCAAATATTACAAAACATAAATGTCTTCCTAAAGGTCCTATTCATCAGCTGCAAGCACTGCTCAACTAAGAGATCTGTGTGCTGCCAAAGTGATTCTGTATGTACATTTATAAACACGCAAGTATTAAGAGTTTTACACTCAAAATGGATTGTTTTTCAAATAGTAAAGAAGCGGTTAGAAGGAAAACTGTGCTTTGTTGTTTATTTTCCAGGTTATTTAAAGTGTAAAAATGGTAAACTAATTACAGGTATCGAATGCCACTGAACCAGGGGTTAAAACAGGCTTTAACGTAGCTTAAAAGATTAATTATTCAACACAGGGTTAGGTTACATAAGAAAAGCCCAGACGAGTTTCAAGTCTGCGGACAGATCAACAAACACCTTGAAGGAAGACAACACAGAAATGTTTAGTCACAACTTATTGGTTCATAAATAAAGTCTTTTGGGATAAAATGTGTAGCTCATACGCATTTAAACCGGTCATAAAATGTAAAAAAACTGTTCAAATGAATTACCATAAGGTTGCAATTCCTCTTGGAGTCATTCGAAACTCTGAATTTGGTCCAACCTTGAGGTACAGTGTGAACCGCTTGTGTGTGTGTGTGTGTGTGTGTGTGTGTGTTTGTGACAGCTCTAAAGACATGATCAATAGACCTGTGGGCTCTCCCAGAGGGAGGATCGTGAAGATAATAGATGAGGTTGGGGTGAACAAGACACCCCGCCTCCTCCCCATCCGCACGCACACACGAGCCGCTTCTCTTCACACCCCCTTCAAACATGCCACCATCTCCAAATTGAATATGAAAGCCAGCACCTCTGGACAACAGCTCTCCCTCTAATGAATTGCTATTTTTTCCCCTCAGATGTTTTTTGCACCACCCTCCCCCTAAACGCTACCCCAGACAGAGGCATCCACTAATAAATTGTTCGTGGCGGATGTCACAGGGTGGCCGGGACACTACAAGAGGTGGCAGCAGTGGTTGGTTTGCATCCCTCCCCCATCTCTTACGTAGATTAATCTGATGTATATATGCATGTGTGGATGTACTCTGCATACCACACTTTACATAAGTGATCCATCAATTTTACTACGTGTCTACAGGGGTCTTATGCATTGCTGTGTGACAGCACTCATATCTGCCAGAAAATGTGATGCAATGCCAGTGAAGATCTTACTTCTAATCATGGAGCCCTTCAGCACAGAGGTGACTTCAGCAGAGGCACTGTTAACATTGATACAAAAGCTCCCATTACTATTCATGTGTGTGAATAGAGACGAAGCCGTCGTGGACAACACTTCCTGTTAACATGAGTGATCGAGGGGCAGGGTTTTAATGATTAGCGTAACTAAATCCACATTCCGACGGAACTCTTGAGACGGGGAATTTAAGTTCTCCAACAACTGAACACTTAAAAAGGCACTCAACCTTTTGGTAAATGGGAATTGGAAATCAACCTCAGTAGAGGAATTGAGATAAATATTTTCTGAAGCACACAAATTGCAAATGAAGACGTGATCAAGTTCCAGAACTGCAATGGTTTAATCAGGCTTCAAGCGTAGAGAACAAGTGCAGAATCCCACTATGTTACCTTTTTCTTGATTGCTTTAGATCAGTCTAGCAAGCAAAAATGCATTTTGAATAGGTTTTAATGGATTCTATTATGATTTACTTGTTTTAAGTGTCATTTTAGCAATTTCCTCAGTTCTGGTTACTGTTTTGGAATCTTTGCAACTGTTCTCTGGGTTTGCCGTTAACACTAGATCACATTAAAGAGCATTAACTCTTGAATAGTTTCAGTACTTACTAAAACCAATTGAAAACGAAATGCTGCTGCCATAACATCTGGCACATTCATGATATCTTGTAACTTTTACTCACATTCCAAACGCTCATTTTCAGTGTATTCCAGTTCAAATAGATATATGCAAACGACTGCAAGGAATACTCCATATACACTCAACGGCCACTTTATTAGGTACACCTGTCGAACTACGCAATAACATGGCAGCAATTCAATGCATTCAGTCCAAACCGAGCATTGTAATTTTATTGACTGAACCTGAACGTGGCTGATCGAAGTGTTTCAGAAACTGCTGAAATAATAGCAAGGTGTACCTAATAAAGTGGCCACATTTTGTATTGATGGAAGGTAGCTCATTTCAGCCACTATGTGATCCTGCTGAGCGCATAATACAGCACGAGAGTCCCTTGAGATAATGAGATGTGACAAGCTAAGTGTGATTTAATCAACGTCAGTATGATATCATCAAGCCGAGGCTGGAGTGTTAGCTGTTGCAAATGAAGACTCGCCAGCATAAAAGGGCTAAACCCACATGAGGACTTTTCTTATTTGACCACACTGTGTCCATGTCCCATTCTCCTCATGGCAGAGAGTATAAAAGCTCGCCTAAAAGAAATCTAATCTTTGACTCACATTTTCACATTTTGTATAATTTCATTGACCAGATTCAATAATTTATGTTAAGCTAAATTGTTATTAGGCCTAGAGAACAGCAGAATAAATTCCAAAATTTGTTTGAGGAAGAAAAAAAATATGTTTTGTGCAAAATGTTGAGTCGTCCTTAAACTGTTAGCGGAAGTTAACAACCTTCCTTAAAACATTAGTAAAAAAAACAGCTAAACAAGTTAGTCTTTATAGTTGAAGCAAGTGGAAAAATCCAGTTATAAAAAAAGTGGCAATGCCCTAGAAACCACCCAAAACCTCATGAGATAGAGCATAACAACATTGTTGTCACAAAGCAAAAACAAAACACCCTAACAAGTAGCCGTCATAAGAAAATCTTTTAGAAAACATTAGCAAGATGCTAGCAACCATCAAGCAAACTTTATAGCAAACCAGAAAAACATTCAGAAAAAAAAAAGATTTTAAACCACCACACCCTAGCAACCACCTGGTAAAAAGGCAAAAGCTTTGCATCAACAAAAAACCCAACCAAGTAGCAGTCACAAGCCAATACTATTGAAAACATTAGCAACATGCTAATAACAATTGAGAAAATAATGCATCAAACTAAAACCATTGAAATTACACAGGTGATAACCTATGATAATAACCACCCTAGCAACCACCAATAACCCACTTAAATCAGCAAAACTATGTTTTTTCACCACATAACATCACCCTAGTGACCACTTAAACACACCCTAGCAACAACAGAGCACCCAATCAATTAGCAGGTGCAATCATAGCTATTCATTCATCATTCAGTCATCTTCTACTCAATACTCACATTAAGAATCACTTGAACAGGTCACAAGCCCATTGAACCGTACACTTGCTCAATTAACCTAGAATGTGTTTTGGTGTTTAAGCATTTTTTTCAACCTCTCTTCCAAGGACTGAGTTAAACAAGCAATACTTTGATTCATATGCCCCAGACAAATTTGCAAAGCTAAACTCGTTTGCTTCATCCGTAGACAACTCCTCCCTCGACAAGTGTTACTTCAAGCCAGTTAAATTAATTGTGCAGCAGTGATACTAATAGCCACTATTCATGCCTGGTTAGCTGTGTGTGTATCTGTGACAAGGGAGGGAAGTACTAAAGAGGCACACAATCAGGAGGAGGAGGGTCCCTCTTGGGAAACGAGGGGAGTAAAGAGTGTCTGAGGATGGGAGGAGGAGGGGAGAGTGCCACCCACACCACCACACACACTTGGGCCAGAGATTACAAAGCCGAGGAAGGCTTCATGTTGGTGGCGTGGCGTGTGCCACCTGCTGTCCCAGGCGTCTGGGGAATAACAGGCAGCGTGCTCCAGCCCTGAGACACTGTTGCTGTATCAATTGTCAAGCACTGGGAACGACTCTCCAGGGACGAGAGAGACAGTAAGACCTAATAAGCAGAAGTGACATGAGACCCGGGGGCCAACAAGAGCCATAGGGGGACAAGCATGGGGGACTTTTGTGCAATTATTCATGACTAGTAAAAATGGACAGACGCTAAAGAGGCAGGGGACATCAAAAGAGCACAAACAAATGAATTAGTCAAGTGTGAAGAGAGGCAACTAACTCCCTTTATAGCCCTTATGGACACTAGCCAAGCGAGATCTCAGAGAGATTGGAAGTTACGACAGAAGTTTAGGGTGGAAGAAATGTTAAGATATTACATCTGTTCAAAACACAAAAGATATGTGAAATAGTAAAAGGGGTTGATGCAAGGAGAGAAAGACGGAGGGATAGACGGGTCTAAGAGAACAAGACAGACAGCTGGTGTCTACCCAGAGGATCGTCGAATTAAAGGGGTTTAAAGGGAAGACGCTCTTTTGGAGAGGCACAATTCACCCCCCAAAAAATTCCTGGTTTGTTCTATACAGTTCTTCAGACAGGCCTGAATGAAAACCTTTGAATATCTAGTATACAACTATACTCAGAAAAATAGTGTCTGCTGAAAGCTTGCTCTTATTTGTTTACACAGAAAACACTGACCTGCCAGGCGGTTGTTGACCCGGTTGTGGCGAGACCATAGCCACAGGACAGCAGACGACAGTGAGTTCACACGATCCATGCTCTCTTGGGGCACGCTGCCCTGAGCCATGCTCTCGAAGTGAGTCGCACACTCTCTACATCCAAAAAAACTGTGGATATAGCCTCGCATGGCCTGCAAGACTTCCAGAGGGTCTGATATAAAGAGGACAAGAAAAAAAATACAGTTAAGACTCCAAGGCATGTCCACGTTCATCACTACTTTATTATTTTCTGAGTGTGCACAAAATACGCAAACAAATTGTAACATATAATATTTTCAGAAATATTACAAAATAAATGACACAAAATCATTTATTCATCCCATTCAATGGGCTGTTCCTAACTAGAGATGAACATCTGGGAATCTAAGACCAAGGCTGCAATGTTGTACTGAATGAATCTCATCAGATGATTTGTTTCCAAAGACAATCCAATCACCATTATTCAAGCTCCGTCCCTGTTGCAGAGTGGAAAAGGATGATTCGGTCGGAGTAAATAGCACAAGAGACCGATATTTGGAGTTAAGCAAGCAACATAGATATTAGAAATTGGGTTTCTGATATCGTAAGAGTTCACTGGTAAAAAAACATCCATGAGCCCTTTTTCTTACCTTGCAGTGTCAGATTTAATGAAAACAATTTTGAAATAGAATAATTCATAGTTTAAGTTGCATGAACTCCAATAATCCTGACTCCATTTGCTTAAATGCAGCCCCAAACATTCAACGTTGCCTGCAAACCCTCATTATTGCCCTTCAACCAACAAACTGTCTTCTCATTTTGACTCATCAGTCCAAAGCAACTGTAGCCATTTCCTGTGCTCTGTGCTTTTATACCTTGTTCCCACATCAGAGGAATGTTTTTGCAATCTAAAACTTATGAAAAATAACTCTTTGTCTTTCTGTTGGTTTTTCAGACCCAAGTTCCCCATTTCCGTAGAGGGATTGCTTCGGGAAACCGACGTAAATCATCTCTGTTCCCTCTTCAGGGAAGTAGCCTAGACGTTATTTTGTGCTTCTCTGTGTTAAATTAAAAGGCAACAGGATATTGAGTAAAAAAACAGCCAAAAGCAACATCTGTACTGTAACAGACCTTTATGAATCACTGTGAATGGTCAAATGAAGCTCTCTTCAACTTCTGTTGCCCATTTTGGCCTGTCTGTGACCTCGCGAGCTACCATCAGCTGCCGTGTCACAACCTTCGCAGCCCTTTTGAGATGCATGAGCCTCGTCTATTGTGCACAGCGGAAGGCCATCATGCATCTGTATTGGGCTGTGTGTGGCCGTCTGTGCCTTCCTCAAGCATGTTGATGCTCTTTGTCAGAAAAGTCCATCTTCACCCCATGCAAATACTCACCGGAGTGTCATGTTCCAGGAAACCACAGTGTCACTGTTGTTCTTGCTCCTTGTTTAGCTGCTGGAAAAGTAATTGTGTGTGTGGAAGAGAGGGATTTGTTTAGATTATTGGAATCAGAAGGGTTAATATAAGACCCAGTGAACACAGCTTCTCCACTCACACTTAATCCTGCAGCTTACAGTGGGCGGAAGAGGAGCATGGGGGGGGGTGTCGGAGGCATCTGCGTGTGGATGCCTGTTTGTGTTTGTGTGAGCGGGCGGAGGGGGGTCATGTAACCTGCAGATGGAAGGCTAGGGACGGGGTGTCCATCTGTCCACTGGCAATGCTCTGGATTATGTCCACCAACCAAACACAGAGAGAAACAAGTCTCCTAACACCAACTTAGAGTGCATTCGGGGTCAGAACCAACCTTTTACTCCTGTCCTGCGGTGACCTGTTCTCAGAATGCATTGTTTAGATTGCATGTACACAGGATGAGGCTAATCTAGCAATTTGGTTCATTTTGCAGCCGAGTTTGTGGGTGGATGCATTTTTTTTGGATGGATTCCTATGGTTAAGTGCAGTTTCCCGCATGTAATTATGGGGGGTTACTTTTTGTGGTTGTTTTTCTACAATGGATTACTTAAAAAAAAACATATTGAACTATTTTAGGGTTAATTATCAGAATAATTTATTTTCTGATTGTGGCAAGAGATACTTGTTTTATGGGTAATTATTCTAGTGCCACCAAACTTTTTGGTAAAAAAACCTTTTCAAGTTGGTGCCACTAAACGAAATCGCAGAGATTGCTGGGAAACTTCCATGAACTTAACATGTCAAATTTTCAGAACCTTCAGACTCATCACACTAGGCTCTAGAAGGCTCCCCAGCAACCAAATTGTTCAACCTATCAACTAAACTCTGAACTCTATCTCAGCTTTGGTAAATGGGGTAAAGCTGTAGTGTATGGAAGCCCACTTCCGCCACGCAAAAAAAAAAAAAAAAAAATTTCAAGTCAAAATTCGAGATTAAAATTTTTACATAAAAAAAAAATCAACGTTTTGAGATAAAACTTTGAATTTTGTAGCTCAAAAAGTGTCAACACCAGCCATGTTTCCATCCAAAGATGCAAATTAAATGTATGCACAAAACTGGAATATTACATAAAATATTGGAGGATAAAGCACCATTTCAATCCAACGAGTCCATGAGAACCAGCTCGTCACTTCCCTGTTAAATGCCGGTAAATATCATAAGAAAAATGGAAGTTGCTGCGTTAGGAGAAGGCGTTTTTTTCATAATTTAAAACAATTTTCTTGCGCATTTTTGGGCCCACGTAGACAAAACACAATATGCACAGTCATGTCATCTTGTTTTTGGAGGAGGGAGACTGCTCTTTGAGAACATAGCCAGTTAAGACAGTTCTGGGAGGTGATAATCCAGAACCAAACTTTAGGTAAGGAATTTTAAAATATTTCAGATCCGTCTGTTGGTTAGCCCATTAATGCGCCACAGTTCTGCATTGCCATTGCGCAAATGCTGGGATTTATTCAGTATGAGGAATGACTAGATGTGCATCTTGGTGTTTACATCTAGGGTTTTATTATGCAATATTCAAAAATGTGCATTAACAATGCAGATGGAAACACAGCTACTAACTGAGAGAACTTGTACCCCCTCGAAATTTGACGGTTGAAGAATACATCGAAACACTAAGTAGATGCTTTTATCCAAGGCAACTTATATTTTAATGATAGAACCCATTGAATCCCTGGGGTTCTTCACTTGATTTCCTTTCAGTTTCCTGAATTAAAAAAAATATATATTTGAACTCTCATTAAATAACAAAAGTGGTCTATTTGGCCTACTATGATAAATCAAATTACCTGCACTACCAATTTCTTTAGCTTGCACCGTGAGCACGTGAAAGAGGGTCCAAACGCCACATGGATATCCACGGTACCGGGATTGAGATCCTTGGCAGCCCACCCAATGAACACCTTCAGGCAACACTGCATCGCTGGTCTGAGAACACACACATGCACGCACGCACACACACACACACACACACACACACACACACACACACGAAAACAGTCTCAATTGACTTTATGTTTCACTTAAACGACACGAATCAATTCAAGTCAATCAATTTTCCTTTCAGTCAACCACCAAATGAACCACTGCAATCGAAAAGCAAAAGACTGTTATATCAAATAAAACCTTAACCTGGAATTATTTCCAATTCTGTGTTTAAGTACAACCAAACATTAACAAGACCTCTGATTTAAAATGAATCCATAACTCCAGTGAATCCGTCCCCTGTGTGATTTGTGGGTGCGTCTATAAGAGGTGATGATCTTGATGACAGCAAGCCTTCTCCTGAACTTCCTTCGTCCTCATTGATTCATTGACCGAGCGGCTAAAAGCTAATGATGTCAGTAACTGGTCAAGAGTGGGTTTATCTGTGCAGGTATGTGAGGTTCAGAATTGTGTAGGACCATTTCTTTAGAATCAGAGATACTTGTGAAATGTTCAGTACAAAAGTCCACTGGATAGTGTAATGACTTGGTGACCAGCGTCTAGACATTTCTTCCCATTTCCATCTTTTGTGTGTTACAGAAAACAAAATCGATAGGTTTAAAATGACATAAGGGTAAGAAAATAACAAACGACATTCATCTACTTAAGTAAACACAGCACTTTTCACAATATCAAAGCATTTTAATGCTGAGTCATAACTCACCAAACTCATAGTGCATCACATTGCATTTGTCATATGAAATTGTGTTCATGCTGCCTGCGTGTTATATTGACCGACATGCCTTAAAATTGTGCTTGCATTGGCTTAGGTAGTTTAAATAGATGTTTTAATAAATTTAAATGAGTGACAGTATCCCAATACACTGACCTCATGACCCAAGTCTAAGTGGAGAAAGGCTTACGTCAAAGTATTGACAAACTCAGGTACCTTTTCAAATAAATGCACTTCTTTGCTATATCAAACGTCCGCTTGTCAAAATTTCTTATTGATATTTTCTAATACCATTTAAAGCCAGAAATGGAAATAAAAAAAGAAAACAAGCTTTTCCTGTGATGTTTTGCTATGGTTAGCTTGACTAACCTGCACAACATTGTCCAGGACGTCTCTGAAATCACTGTATAGGATCTCGTTCACATTCTGCAGTTGCAACCAGCTGTCCACAGTCTTCAGTGCCGCCTTTACAGATGGACGGCCAGGGAAAAACTGCACAAAAACACACACTTAAATAAAAAAATGATTCTAAATCAAAACAATTTCACCTATTTAATATGCAACTGATGTATTAGTAATGAGATCTCTATTACGTAGGCGGCTCACTGGCCATTTTATTAGGTACACCTGCCCAACCAATCAGCCAATCACATGCATTTCAGACATGGTTAAAACTGAACATCAGAATGGGGAAGAAAGCTGATTTAAGTGCCTTACACAAGGATTTTCACACAAAACAATCTCTAGGGTTTACAGAGAATGGTCTGAAAAAAAAAGAGAAAATATTCAGCGGTCCTGTGGGCATAAATGCCTTGACGATGTCAGAGGAGAATGGCCCGACTGGTTTGAGCTGAAAGCTACAGCAGCAGAAGCCCGCACCAGGTGCCACTCATGTCAGCGAAGAACAGGAAACTGAGGCTGCAATTTGCACAGGCTCACCGAAATTGGACAATAGAAGATTGTAAAAAACGTTATCTGGTCTGATGAGTCTGATTTGTTGGGGTATTGGTGAAATACTGTAACATACTAAAGTTGAATACACCCCTTTTAATGCATTTTGGGCCAAAAGGATCCAATTCTTACCTTTTAAATCATGTGTGGCAAACCCACGGCTCGCGAGCTGCATGTGGCTCTTTGACTGCTCTATTGCGGCTATTCGGTCTGCAAATTGTTTACAATCGTGATTTTATTCCCGAATGACAAAAAAGTTTACGTTAAAGGGATTAATTTCTAATGCATTTTATGTAGTTCTTAAAAAAACGAATGTTTCAATTAATTCATGATTTGTTTTTAAATCGCGATTTAACGTGCGCTAGGTTAGACAGAATTTGCTCCGGTGGACAATGTGAATTTTGTATTAATCACCACGACAGAAGCAAAAGTGGAGTGGAGAACATTTTTTTGTGGCTCTTGACAGGGATCAGGGATTTTATTCTGGCTCATTATGCTGAACAGGTTCGCCCCCTGCTTTAAATGATCACATGCTACTACTGATCAACAAGTTTTCATGGGTAGCTGCTCATCTTTACTAGCCATTGCTCCACAAGTCTCTGTTCAAGAGTTGTAGGTGAGATAAGCAATCTGAAAACCATGTTAAAGGGGATACAATTTTTGTACCAAAACCTCCTAGACCGATAAACATAGGATGAACAAACTCTCAAAAGCCCCATCTCAGTTCAGAATCATTATTAATGCGAAGAATGCAAACAGTCTATGTTCCTTCAGCCAATGACCAGCACAAACACATGACAAAGATGGGATTATATTGTTTCATACCAAATATAATACAAAAACACTGTCCACATTTTGTTTCTAAAAGCCCAGTGAGGTAATGAGGACCCAGAGCCTGTTGGCATGAGAGAACTAACAGATTCAATGGCTCTGGATGGACGCCAATGCTGACCTTACGATTCTGGGCTACAAAGCCAACACTAACACTCTGTCCTGGCTCCATAAATGCAGCCACGTGCGAGCAGGGCCAGTGAACGATTGTTTGTGTGTGGGGGGAGTCCCAGCAGGTTCCCAGAGGTGCACCTTTCTTTGATTTGTGCTCTTGAGTCTTTTCAATTTTCCAGTGGCCATCTGCTCAGCATGGTGTGCCTTCTATTCATCACCCTCTAACAGGATCTCTATTAAAACGCAGCTTACTTAAAAAGGCCTTGTGGAGATTTACTTAACCCCAACGCCCCACTCCATTCTGATTTGTTTCCTTAATCTGTGCGATTCAGCCATTGAGAATACAGCCAATGCGTAAAGCTAATCAAAGCCGCAAAGGTGGAGAAAGTCCCTAGTCTGCTCATGAGAGTCGAACAGATTCAGGCAGTGCTCTGGCCTCCAACCTGGCCATTGAAGAGGCAATCTGGGATTTCTTAAACAAAGGGCATTGTTAAAAACTAGGAGATGCACTGGGTGAAATCCATCTGCAAAGTTCTCCTTTAGAGTTTAGCAAAAAAAATCACCAGGTAGGATCTCTTTTACAGTAAACCTTGTTCAAATACGGTTTAAAGTTACATTTTCTCACAGCAAATGGCAATGCAGACACAGCCCTGGACAAGTTTGACTCGTATCTCATTGCTAGATCATTCAGAGTTTCCTGGAAAGTTAGCAGAGTTCCACAAGGTTCAGTTATTGGTCCTCTGCTCTTCTCAACCTACAAACCATTATCCACAGACATGGCTTCTTGGGGGATGGGGGGGATGTACACCAATGTACAAATACTGTCCAGGAAAATTGTAAACATAAGTCTACTGGGGCACGTGCGCCAAAACATAGCCCTCTCAACCCCCCAGTCGTTAGCAATCATGTCATTTTTCTTTCTATAAAGGAAATAATGGGATAGTACGTTAAACGTTCTATGAAAACGACTTTTTGTTGAAAACAAGTTTATTATTCCTCCACCAGTCTCATCTTAAAGCATACGACATGTTAAATTGTGAACTTTTTTTGGACTTTGTTAAACTATGTGCACACGGCGGCCATCGAAAGTTGACATTTTGCCAAAAAAAAGAACAACTCAGCCATATTATGTCTGATCAGTCCCAAATTTAGCAATTAACAATACATTTCTGAACACATCTACAGCATACAATCTTGGTAAAATCAACACCTCATGGCCACAGGAAATACAACATTTGACATTCAGAAGTTTTTTCTTTTTACCAATTTTGGCTAGAAGACTCATTCATAGCGCCCCCTGAGGGTGATGACACATTTTTATATCTAAATAAAAACAAATTCTTGAGTACACAACCTAACTATCAATAGTTTGTAGTGCATAGTTAAAAAAACTAATTTTTTTTCAGTTCAATATCTTGCTGATGTTTATCCACATTGTGTTTCGTTGAACATAACTCACAAAAATCGCCTAAACACTTAAAGTTAGATGCCTCTAAACATTTAATTTGACCATATACCATGGGAAAAGTGGTCGTAGTATAATGCACAAGATGCTTTTGGTCATGAAATGAACAGATTTCACAAAGATTCCAATACCACTGGACTCTAAACATGAGATTGAGGGATTTGTACACAATGTTAACCAGGAAACAGTGGATAAAGAATAAAAATATAGTTATGGATTTAGTGGTGGAACCAAACATGACAATTATGACTGAGAATATCTCTTTTTTTTATCAACAGCAGGGCAATATTTCATGCATTTACTTCTGCGGTGTAAATATTTTAAGAAATTACGTCAAACAGACAAAACTCATGAACTTTTAGCTTGTATTGCCAACACATACTCTACTCTACTGGCGAATGTCGGCTAGTTTTAGCTCAGTAAACAAATCGGTTAAAATATTATCTCCTTTAGAAAAAACGTAGAGACCCTTGTTTGACTTTTTGATGTTTCAATAATTGAGTGATTGACATAAAAGACCAAAAACAGATTGAGTGGATTTGAGCAGTGTATACTGACCTGTGATTGGTTTATCTCAACAATATGAAACCGGACATAAGCATAGGAAAATTCAGTGTGTTTTGCTCGGCTGTGATGATTTTTTTCAGACACCGACAGCAAGAACACAGTGGAACAGTGGCTAAGCCCGTGGATTTCTGGATTAAGACCACTGAGGAGCCTTTCATTTAATTTAGCAGCATTTCTGGTCTGTTTTGTCTGTCAGGAGCAACATACTGTAACCGAATGGGATGAAATACCTATTTGTACTTAAAAGAGTAGCCCACCCAGCTGCTTACCAGTTTGTTAATCATAAAATTGCTCCAAGAATAGTATGAGATTATGTTATTTAACAAATCTACCTACAATACTCTAAACCATTAATCTTTCTGGGGAACGTATTTTATTAAATACATTTTTTTAAAAGGTCAGCATCACAATGCTGTATATTTATTGCCTCTGCATATTCAATTTCTCAAAGCAGTAATCCCTAACCGCAAACAGCCCTTTCCAATCACTGTTCTTACTGTTTCAGCCCCTTGCACTCCCTTCTTCCTCCCCTTCGGACCATGACAATCCACTTCACCCCAGCAATATGTCATCTCCAATCCGATTAGTATCAGCATTTGAGAAACCACAGTCGCTCTCTCTGCAGAGGTTCAAAAGAGAAGACAGCTGTCGGCTCTGCCCTGAAGAAGAGCTTGCTTTAATCTTACCAAGTGGGACACATGTACAAGTAGGCCGTGTAAAAGCTGCCTAAACTCTTGACCTGTTATCAAAGGATGAACCAACAGCGAGACCTAGATCTTTTGCAGGGGTCTTAGAAAGTTGACAGAAAAATACAGATTTTGTCTAAAACAATAGATGGGAGTTTTGCCTAAATCTCAACCTCGAAATGCCCTCTAATACCTTGTTTTATTCATGCCGAGAAGCCTCTTTCAAGAAAGCAGGATAAAAATGGGTAATCCTAAAACCTCTTTTTAATGCTCTCAAGTCTCCAAGATCCACTTCCTTAATCCTGAAATACATGTTTTGATTCATACAAATCCGCATTGTGCTGCAAACCCAGATTTGTTGAGCAACTGCGTGACTCAGAAAAACACTTCTGTCAGCGTCTGAGGCTCTACTGCTGTGCAAAGGATCACGTCATTGATTGCGGATTTCAGTATTATATAAATATTTTACTCCCATCTTCAAAGGGAATCATAGTAATTTAGTTGGCATTTGTAGTATATTTGTCTTAAAGAGGTCATGAACCGAGAAACCAAAAAGTCTTGGGTCTTTAAGAGACGATGCTACAGGGAATGTTTCAGGACTCAAAATGTTTTCATGTTATTTTTAAAGATGCTTTGATGCGAAATGAACTGAGTTACAGATACAAGTCCCACTTGGGCATCTCCCCTCTTTGTTATCTCTTGTCAAACATGCTCTCAGTCAAACAAAGGCAAAACCAGAGCTATAGCTTCGCGGGAGCTCAAATATTTTTTTAAGATAAACAAGAGGAGTATAAGAAGATGCTCTGTTCCAGATTAAAACATCTGTTCTACCTACAATCACATATAAAATGGTGGGCAACAAGGAGTGAGCCAGTGTTTGAAAAAAAAACACATTTGTATTTATATTCATGTTACCAAAGATTTGGGGGATAAATGACCTCTGGTTCTTCCCAAAACTTGGTAATAAATTGGAAATAAACTTGCAAAACAGACTGAGCTGAGTGTGTTGCGGAATGGCATCATTTCAAACGCACACAACGTTGTTACTCTCTCACTTCCACAATAGCACTCAACTCATTTAGCTCACTGTAACCATTATCAAATAAAGCATGAACACATTTGAAAGCATTTGGTTAATCCATGTTCTGATGTGGCTGAAAAGATAACCGCTGAAGAGAAACCATCATGTAGGAAATGTAGAGAAACCAAAAAAATTATAAAAAAAAAACAAAGCTCCGCCATAAATGACGCCAGCCAGGGCAACCACATACAAAATTACTTTCAAAAAAATACTTGCAACTCTTAAATTTTCTTTGTAATTACTCAAACATTTTCTCTCAAACTGTTTACGTAATACAAGAGCAGTAAGAGAGAGGCATCATTGATAGCGGAGTGCCCCACCCACTTCCTGAACCTGGGTTAAGGATTTCACAGTCAGAAAAAAAAACACGCTTTTATCCAAATAAACATTTTTGACGTACGAAATAAATAAACTTCATATAACCATATAATTGGACAGCAATGAAAAGTACAATATTTGTTAAATTTGTCAGAAAATTAAATAATGGTACGTTCATTTAAAAACAAAAGTAAAAATAAAAAAGCTTTTTAATTTTGCATCCAGCTTCTTTGCCAGTCCAGGGTAGGGTCACTGAGTTCTTCTGGTGCAGATCCAAAGGCTATCAATTTACCTGTTCTTGGACTTTGCAAAGAAACCGGAGTACCTGGAGGAAACCCATAGAAAGGACATGCAAAGCCCCTGGCTCGGCTCAACCGTCAACCTACTAGCTGAGAGACAGCAGTGCCATCACAACATTTATTTTTTTACTCTTAACACAGGTTTAAGATTGTTGTGACAGATGCTCAGAAAAATCTGCAGGTTCACTAGTTACAGCAAATTCCTTCTGCCAATAGTAGCATCCCCATTACAGCATTAAGATAATATAATAATTAAACACACATTTTTTGTAATCTAAATTTTGCTTAATTCGGTTTTCATCACTGGGGAGCTGTCCAGGGTTTTACCGAAGGTGAGCTGAACAGTAATAGCCTCTTGACCCTAACAAATAACCAGGTAAAGAAATTGGAAATATGGAAGTTTTGCTCAATATGTTTTGTAAAAACATTGGCAGGTAAGTTTGTGAAACATACACATTTTCTTTGTTCTTTTGGTGATTTAACCATAAGAAGTCTCTGCATGCACGGGTGTAAGCGCTAGTCACATCGGGTGTTTTAAATTAAGTACGAATGATACGACCCCCATATTGTTTAATTTTGATTTCAGATATAATGTGTAGGTTTCAAAAAGGCTATTAGTTTTTATATTTTTTGTTGTAAACAAGCGTTACAAGAGTTATGACATTTCATTTGTAAAGTAATTCAAATGAAAATGTAAGAAAACAAAAAGTTTCATTTTACAGTGCCAACTAGTGCTCAAAAGAAGGGATAACCTCTGGAAGTACAAAACCTGTGAAATGTTTTGTGTTTTGCAAAGTTATGGGACAAAAAAAAAAACTGTACAAAGCCGGCACAAAAAGTGTATGGAACAGTGTGTAAGGATTAGGAGAGGTTTGCCTGATGTTGTTTTGATCTTGTTTTTGCTTTTTTATGGGATTTATGGTTTTTTTATTTTGTCCCAACACCTTTGATTTTTGTTATTATACAATCAAACTTTTTTCTTTTTTCTTCAGTAAAAAAACAACATTTAATATCTGTAATTTTATTTGTTTTACAATTTCGGTTTTATTGTGGAATTATTGTGTAATGTAATTTTAAAACATTTGAAAAAAAGAGCTGGTTTTGTACTCAAATTGATATCAAACATTGCCACAAAATACTGTTTTAAAGGTAATTTATTAGAGCAAATTGTAAAGTAGTTAAAAACTTAACCCAGACTTTAAGGGTTAAGCTTAAACATGTGTTTGACAAAAGCACTCTTTTTAATCGTATAATGTAAAAATTCGGAAATTAATTTACTCAAAACTCATGTTTGACAGTTTTTCCAGTGAATCATAGTAATCGTAGTATATATATATATATATATTTGTATATGTACAAAAATAGATATTTTTTCTTTGGTTTCACATAAACATAGAACAGTATTATTAGCACATATAGAAATAAAAGGGAATTTTAAACTATGATTCATTAAATAATTCAACTCAACGTGTGATTAATTCTTATTTACAGGTGATTGTATAATGGAAAATTGTATGTGAATAGCGAATGAATGCTTAAAAACTGGGAAACCAGAAAATTCTGGACATTTTCAAATATAAGAGCTAATAAAAGACTAAAACTGCAGTGAAACTTTCAGAACTCTAAATGTTTAATATATTAGATCAATTTTATATAAACTGAACAAGGAAGCTTGGTGAAGGATTTGCACCAAAAAGTGTATTTATTAAAATTAAAAATGTTTTGTCGATTTGTTTTATCAGATTTATAATTGAACTGTATAAAGTAAAAGTTTATAACCTCTTGAATGTGTAACAATTTTTTTTCTAAGAATAGAGAAATCCAAAAAACCCTGAAAAGATGGTGCACTGAGAAGGTTGAGGATGAACGGGCAGGTTGTGACATTCACCAGATTATCCCTTCCATCAGTCTGTCTGCATTCTAAGAATCTTAAACTAAAGTCCCAAAATGTAAGCGAGCTAACAGCATTTAGCATTCAAGCCACCGCAGAGAAAACAGAGAGAGTGTGAGAGAATGCTTGTTCTTCAGTGGCACCATTAATCTCCCCAAGCTTTGCTTTAGTGGGGTTAAACACTTCCTCTTCACAGAGTGTCAATTAATGCAGCCAGCGCCTCTGTTTAACAAGGCAGCTCAAAGGAGCAGGCCAAAAACAGCAAGGGCGCACCGAAGAGACCCGACTCATGCTGAAATACCGCAGGGAGCCAGAGATATTGACAAAACTAACCAGAGTTAATGGGAGGCCTGCCCAGGGCCTCTGCCACTCCTCCAGGCATCTGTAGCTCTTCCCCAGAGAGCCTTAAATAATCAGAGAGATTGGCAGAGCTGCACTGACCCACGCAAAGCCAGAGAAAGGTCATTGCCTCAGACCTCAAAGAGATCAGCGGCACGCGTCTGTGTCACAAGGGAGGAGGCGGAGAATCAAGGTAAAATTGACCAAATACAGTAATCTTTTGTATAAAATCTATAAATTATAGATCAATAAATGCAAGGACCATAAAAAAGATGCATGGTTTGAAAATGACAGTGCTGTTCAGTGCAAAGACTAAATGTAATACTGATAAGAAAAGATAAAAAAGATCATCCTCCCACATGGAAATGAAATAAAATGTATTCAGATTCTCAGCAGTTAATAAATTATCAAAGAAGGGTCCACAGAAAATATCAGTCGCTGTGTTTCGGGTTGGGAACTATGTTGGGAACCTGATTTGTTTTAAATCGTACAAAAACAAGTCTCTTGGATTGAAATGTTCCATGTAGCTCCCTCTGGTGGTACATCCCGATGAGTGCTTTGTATAAAACCAGTTTTAACTGGAGACTCACCTTAGCCAGCACACTCGTGTACTTCTTGAGAGCATTTAGATCAGCTCCACTGATGCTGACGTGACCGGAGAGCTCCACGCGGAGAGAGTAATGCAGCGCTGACTCCAGATCAGACATGTACACACGTGTCCTGCGTGCCACAAATAGATAAAGCCAAAATAACAGCATAGTTTGTGAAATAAATCTGAATAAAAAAAATAATACTTTATATCTAGAGCTGCTGAACATTTTGAGCATTTACATTTTAGAATTCTGGCTTTGGCAATCTGTAGAAACATACGCACACACACGTACAAATATACCTAACAAAATAAAAGTCTACGTATGGAAATTTTAAATGACAATTTGTTTGTCAATTAACAGTTTTCTATTAGATTCTGAGCTTAAGCCTTAGGAAACATTCTTTTTTTCTGTAAATCTTTGGTAGTTTCCTCTTTCAGTTTTTTTTTTAATTCTCAGAACCTTGCTTTTTACAAAATTCATAGATGAATCCCTGAAAATGTAATCAAATTCCTACTCTGAACCAAAATTGTAAATTTCTTCCCAAAACTGAGAAAGGGTTTTTTTTAGAGAGTGTGCCACATCCATCACAAACTGGGAGATTGAACCATTCCATAAAGAATATAACTTAACTTTTTACATTTCTAAGGCATTTAAATGAAAAAAAAAAATCATGCATGTCTAAAAAAAGGAAAGTTTTCCACTACTAACTTGTTAAATGACCTCCATTCCAGTAGGTGGGAATTTTTGATCAGTTCAGTGATGGGAGTCTGAGGTTTTCCTGTCCGCACTACACCTGGTAACCTCTGGAGGGCATAGGAGTAAAAGGTACGAGCTTCATTGAGGCTGAAAGAAAAGAAAAAAAATTTAAAAATGAGGTGAAACAGTGGAAAAGTTCCCTAGTGTCTTCTGCTAATAGAATTTGATATTGTTTTAAATTATGTTAATTCTTTATACTTTACTTGTCAATAAATGAGCATGAGTTTAAAAAGACGAGGCTTGCATCACCACTGAGCTCTCCCCCAATTTTTGAGTTAGAGTGACTTCTTCTGCAAATTTGACTCAAATGGAAGCTACTATGTAAAATTCATAAGTTAAAGAAAGCAAAGAAAGTGTCAAAATCAGGAAGGTGTCACAAAATGGTGGGCGACAGGGACTGGAGTCATACCTGAACCTCATTTATTTTGTTTGTAAACATATACGGTAGCAACTCTGCTACCAAAACGATGTTGAGGAAGACTTGTTTTTTTTGTAATGACAACATTGAGCACAGCAACAAGACACAATGTAGTTATACTGCACCAACAAGGTCTCTCCCAGACAAAGATTTAAATAGAGACAAAGGTTTCAAGATGCGCAATCAGCTCAAAACTGCCAGAAACCAGTGGGACCCAAGTACGTCCATCTACTTTCAAGGAAGCCTGGCAAGAAGTGGTCTTCATGAAAGTGCTGTAGCCAAAAAGCTGAACTAGTTCAAGCAAGAAACATAGGGTGCATTAAAAAGGTTTATTCATCGAAGGGCTGGAGAGTGGAATAATAATGAGTGTCTGCAGGTAACAATGAGTATCTGGGGCTGCATTTCTACGTATGGAGATTTGGTAAGGATCGATGGTGTTCTCAATACAGGCAAAAACTTCTATGTATTCTGCAGCAGGACAGTGACCCCAAACACAGCCAAAATCAGTAAGAACTATCTTTAGCATAAAGAAGAACAGGTACTAGAAGTGACGTCCCACACAGAGTTCTTATCTGAACATCATCAAGTGTGTTTTGAGCGAAGACAGAAGGATGTGAGGAAGCAACATCCACAGAAGATCCCTGAGATGTTTCTTCAAAAGCCTTTAATATTATTTTAGATTATTTATCGATTTCCTCATCATTGTGCTATTGTCATCAGCTTTCTTTTCTGAAAAAGGAACGTCTTTCTCTACTTTAGATGTATTATTCAAGCTGTTGGAATCCTTTTGGAATATCAAATTTTCCAGGTGTCTCCAGGAATGCACTATACGAATGTCTCCTTTGCTTTCTTAAAGCTTCTCCACTTTTCCACCATCATTCATTTCCCTCTCCTCCTCAGCCGAGCAGATGGTGGGTGTGGCTTGCTGATGAGATGTCATCACTGATCATTACCCTGGCAATCATACAATGAACACCACTGTGCATTCCTGAATCTCCAGCTCTGGCAGATTCAAGCAAACCCCCGTCTACCCAAGCGAGATGGGGCGACGTCTGAGGTCCCCAGGGTCTAATGGCACGCTTCCTACAACACCCCGACCTGGAGATGCTGCAGATAGTGAGCACATTTATCTTTTCGTACATGCTATAAGAGATCAATCACGCATTCAGACCTGACGGAGCACCATCTGTTGCTCTGCAGAGCTGGGACTGTTTGGCAGGTGAAAGTGAAATAAAACACTATTGTTTTGGAATGGAAGATTAAACCCCCCAAACATACCCCCTCTGCATGCGTCGCACCCATGCCAAGTTATTTATCCGAAATAAGCATCACAAAGCAGGCAAACCTCTGATTTATACTCGTGGATAAAATGATTATGAAAGCTCTGTGATCTCGAATAATTGCATGGATTAAAATTCTGTTGTTTCATTAGCAGAGCCAGATGTCGCAGGATTCTCGATAGCTAATAATCATAGACTGGATTCCGAGAAGGATAAATGCCCACCCACCCAAACATCCGAATCTTTCTGTAAGATCGAGACTGAAAGTGAAAATGTCAAATGATTTAAGGAATTCTTTAAAAGATAGCATAACATTCTTTAATAATTATTATAAATAAGGGCTTTCTCCTACTCTTCTTTACTGGTGCTTTCCAAGTCATTAAGTTTTTGTGTTCAGAATCTAACCCTTAACCGTATGCATAACGTTATGTACAGCACCTTTGAAACATTAGCACGCTATTTAGAATCTCTAATGACTATTACAATCCGTAAATTACATTTTTGTTAAACACATGTCCTAATTCATCACAGAGGCGCTTAGAAACTTTGATCTCTAATGTTGAAGTGGGTGGCTCTTAAAAGAGCCGTTGGGTTTCAGTGGGACAATGGCAGGTTTTAACCTCCGCATCCATAGAGAGTAGTGCTGGGCGATATGACGATATATATCGTGGGTACGATAGAAAAGTGTCTATCGTCCTATTTCTCTTCTATCGTTTCTATCGTTTCTAACCTAATTAACCTAACCTATCAATAACCAAAGAAAATATTGCATTAAATAGGCTATGACAAATGTATGATAATGTCTTGTGGCTATGCAATGCATACTCAACCCTTTATCTAAGTGATAATCAAGAATAAAAATGAACTTTTTCGCAAAGAAACTCCGTCTTGTGATTTTGCGACGTGACGTTTTACGTTGTTGCGACATGCTTTAAGCTAGTTAACTCATGAGTGCTCAAAGATGGAGACGCAAGAGGTTGAAGATGAATGCCCGGAGTCGCAACAAATTGAAACTGCTACGCAGGCAGCAGCCCAAAAAGTTCTTTTACTGAAACGTGGGGGTACGTCAGTGATTTGGTTGCATTTTGGCTTCAAGAGCTCCGACACAGAGAAGACAGTCATCTGCAAACTCTGCCAAAAAACTGTTTCCGCGCCCGACGCGAACACAACAAACCTCTTTTACCACTTGAAGAAGGTTCATGAAAAAGAATACTGGAGAATCGCAGAAATGCGACGTAAAGAAAGTTGTGAAAATATAGCCAGCGTAAAATTAAAGAGTCTTTCATAAAATGCACACCGTATGAAAAAACGTCCCAGCGCCATAAAGAAATCACATGTGCCATCTTGCATTACTGTTGTAAAGGCATGATCCCCGTGTATGCAGCTGAGAAGGGTAGCTTCCGAGACCCCTACGTTATGCCCAGTCGCAAGCACTTCAGTAATGTCAAGTTGCCTCGCTTATATAACGCATGCCGGGCCCAAGTAGAGAAGGATGTTAGCAGTGTGGTCCAATATTTTATTTTTTTTAATTAGTTTATTTTGATAATACTATTTAAATAACTATGATGTGGTTAAAAAAATGTGAAGGCTACTGTAGCTCTACCTCCACCACATCTGTTGTCATTTGATACGTTTACATTGCTGCACTAAAATGTAGTTTTTCTCATTTGTGACAGTTCAGTTAAATGTCACTTCAAAATAAAGTTGCAAAAAAAAGTATGCAATGATATTTTTGTCAAACTTTTCAGAGAATAACTGAAAATGTACTTTATTGTGGTATATCGTGATATATATCGTTATCGTGATATAAAATAATCCATATCGTGATTTTTCCATATCGCTCAGCACTAATAGAGAGTGTGGCCCTGGCGCTTGAGAGCATACACCACATCCATAGCGGTGACGGTCTTTCACTTGGCGTGCTCGGTGTAACACCTTCAGCACTCCACGGGTTTCCTTATAGATGATCCCGGAGATACGCATCACAACACCGATTGCGAGTTTGGTGATTCCCTGGATGTTAACTTTACGATGACGCTTGGCGCCTCCTTTACCGAGTCCTTTACCTCCTTTGCCTCTACCAGACATTTTCAACTGTTTTTCCGATAAAGATTCTGTGAATCTAACCCTTAGCTCTTTTAACAGATTTTCCCGAAGGTCTGGAGACCGGCCTATAGTACTATAGGAGCTTAATGTGCTTCTTCTTGAAGTCTTGGTCAAGTGTTTTGGGTCGTCGTCCTGCAGAAATACACACTCATCTCCCATTTTCAACGGGGCACTTTACAGGTATGACAGGATGTCAGTCCTTTGAGTTGTTGGTTTTTAACCACGGGTTCTCGGGGACTATAGTCCTAGCCACTTATTGAAAAGGTCCTCTCAAGGAGATCAAGTCTGACTCCAACTATTTTCATGATCTTGCAATAAGCCCCAGACTGAGGAAAATTTAAATGCATCCATCCAAAAGGTTGTTACTTTTTCATGAAGCCCATTTCTGTCTTTTGTGGCCAGCTCTACTTGACCAGCACTTTGTTGGTGGTCTTGGTAGAGATTTTAGAGTCAGATTGGTGCTTCTTTCAATACAGGTTTATAGAGGCAACAAAATGATGCTAGGCTGCTAATCTCAGCTACATATCTGTAGAAAAGACAAACGTCTTCCGAAATCATAGGGGGGTTTCGATTGGAATATGTTTATTGTTCTGTCTGTGTTTTATCTTTTAGAGAAGAGCAGGAAGCACTCACACTTTCAGTCGTGAAATATTTCCTGATGAGTTGTACACATAGCAAGAAGGAAAGTCATCCACACCAAATCTGGACACCAGGGTTGTCTCTGTATCCAAGACCCTGCGCACAGCAATGTTCTCATACTGCAACAAATCCAACGTCACCTACAGGAAAAAAAATTATTGTTGGTGCTTTCTGAAACATTTTGAAATGATCAAGTTCGAGCTTAAATAGCTCACCTCTCTCCCAACGTAGGATTGTTTACTCTCAAACACCAGCGCGAGGTACTTCACATTGTTGGTCTGAAAAAAGTGGTCTACTTCTATTTCACTGAGGAGAGAAAATGAAAAAAAAAGTTATGTAAATATGCCATAAACAAAGAAATCCTAATCAAATATAAATTTGGTGTGACCACTTTTTGCCTTCACGATAGGCTCTGTAGGGTCCATGCATCACTTCCAGTTGTTTTTGCGCCTCTCTACACTGAAGATAGTTCTTAGTTACTCTGGCTGTATGTTTGGGGTCACTGTCCTACTGCAGGATCAATTTGAAGCCAATTATATGCTTCCCTGATGGTACAAATGATAAGTATCAGTTTCTCTGGATTTAGAACACCATTAATTCCGACTAATCTCCAACTCCATTTGCAGAAATGAAGCCTCAAACATTCAAGGAACCTCCACAATGCTTCACTGTTGACAAGCAAACTGCCTTCTGCTACAGAATAAACATTTAACATTTATCAGTCCAGAGCACCTACTGTTATTTTTCAGCACCCCATTCCCTATGTCTCCATTCATCCTTGAGTCCCAACCCATTCTATGATGACCACTTCTGGCTGATGGATGTACCTGGGTCTGGGATTCTGCCAGATCTCCACTTGACATCTTACATTTTCTAAAGATAATTAGCTTGATGTGTCTTTCATCTGCTACACTATGTTTACTAGGCTGACCACTGCATCTATGGTCCCTAGTATTGTCCGTATTTTAGTTATTTTTCAGAAAATGTTTAAACAGCTCATCCTGAACCCCCAGTGGACTTTGAAATCTTAGTTGATGCCGTATAACTATGCGATCTTCCAATGGCAAGAATCTGTGTATTAGCAAAGTTTGATTGTCTCTCTCCCTGTTTCAGTTCAGAACTTAGTTTTAATCAATGTGTGGCATTAATGATCATTAGCACCTATTTGGTATGATGGATCATATAAAAAGGCTGAGTTTGTGATCAATAAGAATAGATGTTTCTTTGAAAGCAAAATGTGGAAACACCTAATAATATTGATTCAATTCTTTTGTTTGCGCACTTTGCATCATAATTTCTGAAAGTTGTTTACAGCATATTTTCACACCTTCCTCAAACATTTACACATTACTCTAAGCTTTTGATAAAACAGTAGAGCCTGGAAGATTTGACCAGAACAATCTACATGTTTATGCAACCTTGTGTTTATTTCCTAGAAGGTTTGAGTGACATTTTGGACAGCAGCTGTCACAAAAAGTAAACTCTGCAGCAAGGAAAGAGGTTTTCTTTTCTTAACAGTTTAAATCAGTTAAAAAAAAAAAGTTGGAGAAGGAAAGATTTTCAAACCTAGCGGTTTCTAAAGGTGGACAAGCAGGGGGCCAAGCTTCATTGTGCTTCTCCAAATGATCAATAATGAAATGTCGAAGGCTTCTCACATCCCTTGGGAATCCTGTTTGAAATGTTAAAGTCAACTTTAGTAAAAAAAAAAACTGCAAGGTTTGATTTAACTTAATAAAGAAACTAAATGGCACAATGGAAAATCTTTTACAAATGCAATGAGCATTTATTTACATAGCAATCAGGTTGACCAAAGTCCTGTGCAAAGCCAAATATACGTGAAGAGCTCAGGGAAAGAGAATTTAAGGCTAAAATTGAAGTGTGTATAGAAAAATACAAAAACAATTTTAAATATCAGGTTACAATAAAAAAAAAAGCTATTATAATGTAGTTTCCTCACAGAGCCAAATCTTCCACAACGTTTTAACTTCAAACACTCAATTCCAATACAAAATTAACCATTGTTTACATTAATGCTACACTGACACCTCACGTCTTGAAGATCTACTTGTTAATTTGTTTATTTTAAAATTAAAATAGCTCTGGTTTTATTAACCACAAAAAAATCTTCCAAAACTGGCTTTTAAATATTTTGAGTAAATGGTTCATAAAAATGATTGATTACAGAGCAAGAGCCTGTATGATGGTGACGAAATAATTGGCCAAATTATAAAGCACCCAGTCAGAAGTTCCAAATCTGACCGTAATCTGTTATTCCATTAAAATCTAAAGACTTAAAAAAATTAAATAGCCACATATTAGAATTGTTCATTGAATTAAACTGTGCTGTTAATGTGCACTTAAACGGAACATTTGAGCAGTAGTTCTCTAAATAAAAACGTTGTCGTGAGGTATATCTGTCTGCGTAGGAAATGAATATTAATATGTACCTCGAAGTTCCTGGCCTCTGGATTCACTGCTGGAATACGCAGGAAAGAACTGAGGAACACAGAAGAAGATTCTACTTCAGAACTGTTCTACTTCAGACATGAGCTAAATGCCTGCAGAGTCTCGCTGAAAGCTTCAATCAGCAGCTCTTCCTTTTAAATGCACATCAAAGCTGGAGGAATTTGAGTCTACCCCGTGAGAGCCTCCAGTAATATACAAAACAAAAGGAAGGGGCCCTAAAAGAGCACGTATGGTGAGGTTCAAAAATGATGAATAATTATAATTCAATGAAAGACTTTATGGAGAATAGAGAGAACTGACAGATTCAGTTACATGCGTACTTCCTTCTAGCTTCAGCAAAGCCAATGCTCACCGAATGAATGAACAAGGAACGGTTATTCTTGAATAAAACTGAAAACCCAACAAGACGAACCCCCGGATTCATTCATGAAGGGCAAGCAGAATACCTTTCTATGCAAACCTTTATGTACGAATATTTTTATAAGAAAAACAAAAGCTTATTTTGCTCATGTTTCAGGAAAAGGAGATTTTGAAGAGGATACGTTACTTTACGTGACTGCTCCAGTACATGTTCATTATTTATTAATGAACACTCTATGCTCTTCTTTATCTTTAACACGGCTGCAGTTATTTAATTTAAGCACAATAAAACCAAGATATTAAAGAGAACAGCGTACTAATTAAACCATTCCTAGAAACCTCCCAATATCATTCTAATATGGTCATTCATGTCTATTGATAATCGTTCATAGTATATATATATATATATATATATATATATATATATATATATATATGGTATATATATATATATATATATATATATATATATATATATATATATATATATATATATACCATATTTATTTGTTTTTTAAAGAGGTGCCAAAAAGAGGTTTTATTGGTGACGGCCTAAAATCTAGATACATACTCTCATGCTATCATTTTTGCTCAATTCAAGGATAAATTAAAATATTAACAACATTTGATTCAGTGGATGTTACATTACTGCGTGGAAAAACACTACTTATATCAAATTTAGATCAATCTTCTTCTAAGAACACATTAAAATATGTTCTTTAGCCAAACCATTAAAGATTTACCAATTTTGCAACAAAACAAGCAGAATTCCCTTGACTGTTATTGCCAACCTGTTCTATTGTGGTGCATCTTAGCAATATGGTGGCACTGTGAAGGATTAATTAAAGTGTTTTGTGGGATTAATCAGGACTTGACGCCTACCAATTATATCATTATCTCTCAGCTTTAAGCTGATCTAACCTGTCTCTCAATGACCTAGTCTGAATTAGCTCTATTCTCTTCCCCACAATCCACAGCAAGCCTCACACGTACATACCTGCCACTAATGCTCAACCAAACCGAAAGTAGTACATTTATAATGTGTGTGTTAAAAATATTGATGGAAATTCAACCATAACAAACACACAAAAAGGTCTTAAAAAGCAGCATGCTACCTTCAAAGATGGATATCCAGTGATGGCAAATTTTGTGCACACTTTTCTGTTACTCTCATCAGCACAATCAATAGCAGCCAGATCCACAGCAGGCTTCCATTCTATACAAAATAAAACCCAGAATAGAAGTGATCAACAACATGGTTTAGGTAAATGGGCAAATTATTAAATAAGGTCATTCTGTGGGCAAATTAAAAATATGTGGATTAAAAATGTAAAATGAATTTACTATGAATTTGTTACAAAACACGGCTCAGTTGAAAGACCCATGCTTTGAGTAGTAATCATTTTTACTCAAGATTTTTTTTACTCTCTTGGCAAGTAATGGTACATTTACTTGAGGATTTTTTTAGTACATTTTCCACCCCAGGTGGCGCAATTGATAAACCACACTACTAGTCTAAATAAAAATATATACTCAACTTAAGTGATACTGTTCTGACAATAGGGTCAAGATACATTAATGCTTAATTTATATAGTAACATCTAAATAGTTCTTTATGGAACCTTTATGGAAGAACTAATGCACCTCCTCTCTTCTTGTCTCTTCAACGGCTCCCATTGCAGCATGTCAGATGAAAAAAAACTGATGCTCACAAACAGAATAATCACAGTTTCAGCAACATCCTTCACAAAATATTGCAGCAATGCATTCCAACTTGATATCAGCATTCAAAAAATAAATAGGGTCTAGTGGTTTCTTCAGCGACTGGTGGAAATCTCTCACCAGCGCTTTCTCATTCCCTGTTCCTGGCTGGTGGAATTCTCTTCCAAAATTCTAAAAGCAGACTCTCGATTTCAAAACAAAACCTACAAAGGACTTAATTAATTCAGTATCTTCTAGACAAGTTATATAAGCACCTTTCATGATTACCTAACCTTTTTCTTAAGATTTGTAAATTGCTTCGAACAAAACAGTTTGCTAATTGTAACTGTAAATATAAGCTTGGATATCCTAGAGTGGGAACTATGCGTACGTGACATTTGACATTTCTAAGTCCACGTGCCACCTTTTCGCTAACTGGCATCCACGCAGCTTGCAGACAACAACTCTTTATTGAAGCAAACTGTGGCACTTTGATATCAACTATATTTTGTTTATATTATGACAGTACATTTTTAAAAAGTATTCTTTACAAAACCATTCTAGAGAGTACCGTTATGTAAAACGGAGGAAACCGTTCCCATGGTAAACGGTACAGTGGCGGAAGTGCCAAATTATGTTTAGGACGGAGGTGAAGCTTCTACAGCTGTTGACAGTCTTTATCGATAGAGAGCTGGCTCATACTAACCTTTAATATCTCTAGCAAGACTTTTCCACGTTGGTGAAAATGCTACACAGTGTCCACACCAGGTTGCGTAAAACTCCACGAGAAGAGCTGCGGTGTTATTAAACAGAACCGAGTCCACGTTCTCCGGAGATAAAATAACAACCTGATCCGACTCCGAGTACAGCCCCGTTTCAGTCATCAAAGGGCAAACAAAAGGAATAAAAGTGCAAAGGAATAAGTTTAAATAGTTTAACTTAGGTTTTGTCGTGTAACAAGACGTGGCTTTGGAGCCTCTCCGCGCCATCTTCCTCTATCTAACTACTTCAGCCCCAAACCAAACTATGTAGAAAGTGATGAAAACTTCACAGGGAATAGTCCACAGTCCAGCTCCCTCCCACTTTAATCAATCTAACTCTTTTCTCTTTGAACTTTAAAAACGTTCAAGGAATTGCAAAAAACCGTTTGAGGATTTTGTACTTTAGCACAGAATAAAATGCGGGCTTAAAGACTGCGGAATTCATGGATAAATATAAATATGAATCTTACTCTTGGACCGTTTTGCCAACACACCTCAAAACTGCTTAATACACCAACATGCTTTTAACATTTATGTATTTAAAAAGTGACTAGTCTAAACATAATAGCCAACTACTCATTACTTTGCAGAATTAACCAGTTATTGAGACAATGTCAACGAGTCCCATGAGCAAAATTTCAAGCACAGCCAATAATCCACCTATAAAAAACATTAATTCAATGTTTATACTGAGAGGAGACCTTATTCTGCGCAACTGTTCGTTTGGTAGATATTTTGGTTGTTATGGGGGAGCGAGTGACATACAAAGCTCCACCTGCCAATATGAGCGATATTCACCAATTCTCATGTCTTATGTTTTTCCTTAGTTGAGATAGTGATATGCAAAACTGATTGCTATGGTACACAGTCTAGATGCTGACAATAACTTTAAGTTTTATAAATCAACCCTCAAATCCTTGTCATTTATACTTTATAGTTTGTCAGAATGTTTTGTTGCTAGGGTAAACGGTTTGGTGGCTAAGAAGCTGTCAATTACGATATATAAAAGTAATTTTGTTTCTGTCAGTTTTAGAAAGTTTCACCCCATGTCGTCATTGGAAAATTTCCCAGCATAACACTTGCAAATCATTTCATAGCAAATGGCGAAACTGAGAAATATTGAAATCTTTATTTACACTTTCTAAAGGACCAGTAGAGTTAACAAATAAATCTATAATATGTACAATGCATGAAAAAGAACCGTTTTCACAATGATCTTCCATGAGTCCTCTCACAGGAGACGCAGGTATTAGTATTTACATGAAAAAAAAAGCTTTACAAGTGTACATTATAAATATCACATACATGTGGAGAGCCTACTGATTCAAAAGTGGCATGTTCAACCCATTTGTACCAAGAAACCTCAACACCCCTCCCCCAAAAGCGGATAGGTACAGCCTATAGTTAAAAGTTGCAATTTATTAAACAGAATGTCTACTAAAATTATTTAGGAATGAGGTAGAGATCTCCATTTCCTGTACAATTACACATGATATCAGATGAGCATCCGATGTTGGGAATCAGAGACTGTTGCTGCATAGAAGAAGCTTAACGTAGTGATGCATCACAAAATTCACAATAATCCTATTAGACAAACTCTGCAATTACAACATCCAAAACACACATATGCAGAGTTCATTTACAAAGACGGTTCACAGTATTCATGGATAGAGCGAGATTTGGGAAGAGGCACGTGCTGAGCCCTTGACTAGTTACTCAGACAATGCATAGTAAAGCAAACAAACATGTCCCTTGCGATGAGAAAGTCTTGTTTATCTTAACACAGAAAAAGTACATTTTAGCAAAATTAAGAGGAGTGTCTATTTCTGAAATAAGACAATGAAGCTTAAGGAAAAGAAATCAATGGAGGCACTTAAAATGAAAGAGACACTTTAGGGCTAGAACCAAGCCAGTCTGTGTTTAACACAGTTAACATCTAGGTTTAACTGCACCTTTTGGCATCATTCTATGAAAGATCATAACAAAACTGTTTAGGCTTTTTCAAAATTCAGAAATATACATCTACATACATCATTAGTTACATTTTATTGCCATGTCAACATTCAAATTGTACACAAGTTGTGCTTAGATCTGCAATCAATCATGCCGATGGTAAAATAATCTCTTTTCTTTTTACACTTTCCAATTCAAATGTTACTTAAAAAATAAGTTAATACAATTAATGAGAAACATTATGATACAATACAACACGCCTTGTTCAAGCAGACCCATTCGATTTTTTTTTTAATCACAGGACTAGCAGCAACCATAAATAGACACAGTATGAGGAATCTGAATCCAAATGTCTGCTGGAGTTAACGCAGAACTACCAAAAGTCAAGTTCATCAGATGAGCAGAATAAGAACATGAGAATCTCCCATGATGAGTCAGCACAGGGCTCGGAAGCCTGGTTGTGGAGAGCACAAGCAGACTGAGCCTCACTCTGTATCATTTCAATGTGACTTCAAGTTTTATAAAAGCTACCTAAACCATTTTCTGTACAGACTTTATCCTCATCTAAGAGTTCTTTTTAACTTTGTCTCCTGGATTTGGGTGAGAACGTCCACTGTGTCTTTTAGCAAGGCATCAAATATCCCATCAGCTAGCTGCATCTTTACAAAAAGCTCATCCTCGTCGTAGTTAACCCACTGGGATTCTTCCTCATGCAGTTCCTGGACCTAGAAGAAGAGTTATTAGAAAATTCTTTGTACATTAACGATTGTAGGCCAAATGAGAGAGCTAAAATCCACTTACCAGAATGTGATCAACTCTGTCTCGCTTTTTTCGTCCAAATTTGATCATTTTTTGCCAGTCTGTTTTATGGTTCTGCTCCCTCTTTAGACCGCACAGTTTTAATACCTCAGTGCTGACAAATTCCTAGAAAGAAAAGTTCAGATATATGTAGGATGTCAGAAATCATGCCGTCAATTGATTTCTGTGTCAAATTATAGGGAAGAAAGTTCCACATGACTCCAATTTTCATTTTTTAAATTATACAAATGCATGTATGTTGACACTAAGGAGTATAATATGACTAACGAGAATGCGTTTGGACGAATAATTCTCATAGGATTTCCCTCTTGATCCTGGGATATCTTGGATCGCGTCTCTAAAAATCAATGCATGCATATGATTTTCAGCCATCTGTTGTGTGCGAAAAAATAACAAAAAAAAACAAAACGAAAACCAAATCTACAACAGAGTTTCTTTTTCATTGGTTACTATACGGGAGCCAATGTTTTAAATTATCCAAAACTAACATGCCTGCCCAGTTTACTCCATATCCACAGCTTCTTATTGCCGATTTTGCAGCCATTGTTCCCAAAGCAATCTTAGTTTGTTGCGTACCTTGACAACTGTGAAGTCATTCGGGCATTTCACACGATGGAAGAAGGATGAGTTAAGGCGTCGTGGCTTCATCCACTGTGGTAGATCAACTTTTGGATCTTCTGCATAGATGTCTCGGATGACCTCCCATGATAAATCAAAGATGGCCTAGACGTAATTTAAAAGGAAATGAGTTCCCGCATTTTCAAAAAAAAAAAAAAAAAAACCCAACAGAATAAATCAACATCTCACCAGTTTGTAACTTTGCTGGCATTGAACCTCCTGCTCACTGGATTTGGCTTCTCCTTCAAGGAAACTCTTAGAGGGTTGAGGTTTCACAACTTTGTTGAGACTAAGCTTTCCTTCACCTAATTTGCAGCTCTTCCAGATCTCCTGAGTAGCAGCTTTGACCAATTTCTCCACTTCCTGAGCTGTGTGAGGAACAATCATTGGAGGCTCTTCTGGTTGCTTCATCTGCACAGGAAGTTCCGGCCTTGGTGGTGTTTTGCCCTGTTCCTCATCTTGCTGCTGCTGTTTTTGCTTCTGCTGCCGTTTCCGTGAACTGAGCCCAAAATCTTCATCAAACCAGTCTTGCTCATCACCAAGGACATCGAATAGTTCACGGCTCAGCTCAAGCTCCGCAAGACGTTTTGCCAGCTCTTCCTGTCCACTTGTACCCAAGATAGGGCTCTCCTGTTGAAGAGGCATAGTTCATTCATCACATTAAACAGACTATTTGAACTTTGCAACACAAAGAAGGCAACATCAGTCCATGGATGTCAGTCAATACAGCTGGAAATGTCAAACACAGCAATGTTATCAGCTTCATCAGTAAATCATTTACTTGTTGTCAATACTTAACTTCAAAAACACTTGGATTTTATCGAGTTTTAAGTTATTCAGATGAATCCGATCACTTACAGGTCTGTTGCAATGCTCTGGAGATGAAAGCTCTTCCTGCTCATCAAAGAAGCCGTGGATTTTCCCAGGCTTTGTTCTGGATGCCGTCTTGTGCAGAGTCTTGAAGTTGTTGCTTCCAAGTCCATCGTCTTCATTGATTAAATCTCTTTTCATGTGATTAGCAGCAGATAACTTTTCCTCTTTGACTTTTTTGATCTTTTGGAATTGCTTGACGGCATCACTCAAGAAGTCTTCCACAAGTTTATCAGCAAGAGTCGACAAAGACCTTTTGTTACTCAAAACTTCTCTGCAGTCTTTATGGATCTCATCAATTGAAACATCAGTTGATTTCTGAAGACTACCAACTCTACATTTCTCATCCGCAACCAGCAAGTCCAAAATGACTGCGGTTGGTTCCTCTTCCTGCTGTTTGTTTCTGGATGCCTCTTTAGCAAAATTATTGAGCAATGGAAGAGCATTATCAACAGATGTGTCCTCAAGATCGAGAATGATGTCCCTGTTTATGTGCGGGCCTTTGTCACAGTCATTAATGATATTGCAGTCAATATCATTAAAATTCAGGTTATGGTGAGATTTAACCGAGGTGCTTTGCCCAGCAGAAAGCTGTTTGAAGTTGAAATCAAGCTGAATATTTTGGTCTGAAAATTCTTCTTTTATTTTGTTTATCAGATTTTGTTGCACAGACTGCTCTTCAGATGCTTTGCCTTTTTCATTTGTCTGGTCATCGCATGAAGAGTCTTCATCCCCCGTGTCTGCACTTGCTTCAAACGTATCTGGAAGATGAGAGATCTTGTCCGGTGGGGCAAATAGTCCATGTTTTTCCCTACATTCAAAGTACACAACCCCATCGTATGTTCCATCGTTACTTCCTTCAGGGTTGTCCAGTTCAACACCAGCCCAGAATCCATTGGCAAACTTAGTTTGCCCCTTGAATCTGAGAGTTCCTGGTTGAATGTTACTCACTAGAACCCGGTCTCCAACACAAAAAGCTGGCAACTCATCCATTATCTGTGTTTGTGATGGTGGTACAGCTGGGTCTCCTTTGGAATCTCTTTCAAGGGTTTTGAAGTCTACATTAGTCTTGGTTTTAAAGCTATGATTGGAACTTCCAGATCCGACACTTTGATCTTCTTCAATTTCTTCTTCGCTACCATATGAAAACAATTTTTCCTTGGCATCTGGACCAAAGGGTGATGTTGGTTTTGATTCACGTTGGTCCTCCTTAAATGATGATCCAAAAGAGTCAAAATCATCATTATAGCCATCACCTGAGTGTGACGTTATCAGTTGCGGTGAATCCCCCCTCCTGGACATTGTGATATCAGGATTGAAAGGCCGATCGATGGATGAAAGTGTCTTTAAAACAGAAGGGCACTCTTTATCTTCTGATTTCGGCACTGTAAACTCACTACATTTCATACAGTCTCCTGGTTCTTCTGAATCTTGTCTGATATCAGGGTCTTTTATAGAAAAGCTTTCCTCCTCTGGTTTCAAGTCTCCCAGAGTTGGCATTTCAAGCCCAAGATCCAGTTCAAGTAGGAGGTGAGAGTGCTGGTCAGAATGGTCCTCCTCAGACTCTTCCGATTTTGCAAACTCCAGTTCTTCTATAATATCCGAGGCATGGCTTCCTTCTCTTGAAAGGATGTCATCGTCCTCAGGCCTAGCAGAAGGGTCTTTAACTGATGCGCCATTCTCTGATCGGTGCCAAGGATACTCTTGACTATGAAAACTCTTCAAAACATCCATGTGTTCTGGACTTCCCATAATTGGGGTTGGAGTCACAGTAGGAGGATCTTCATCTGAGGAAATGCTGTCTTGTTCAGATGAACACTTAAGATGTTCTGATGGTGTAACATCATCTATAAAAATAACCAGAAAAACATGCAAAAATAGTATTAAGCACTTCCTAATAATAATAATATATGGAGTTTTATCTAAAATGATTTGTTTGTGTGGGGGGGCACCTTTTTCTTCTGGGGTCTCAGAAACAGCTTCTGGTTTCTCAGGCTCTGTGACAATCTTCCAGTTCTTGCTAGTTTCAGGCCTATGTTGACAATATAACATTATTTGATCAACACTAATTAATAATTGCAGAAAACCAAACCGCTTGTAAGCTAATTGTTACCTCTGAAGCGGAGGTGGTTTTATTCTAGGCTTTTCACATGCTGAGATGGGAGTTTTAATCTGGGGTTTAGTAGCTGGCGTGCTGTCAGGCTCTTTACTCAATTCCGCCTTGGTCTTTTGAATAAAGTTATTGTATGACTGGGCAAAAGGATTAGCATTAATACATAGAGCATTCTTTTTAAGGGGTGGTGCACTGAAAGTGCTTGTTGCTTACCTCCAACTGTTTGAGCAAACTGGCTTCTTGAGCTTTCAGCCGCTCCTTCTGCCTCTTCTTTTGCTCTTTCTTGAGCTGATAAACAACTGATTTGCGTTTACGGAGCTCTTCCTTCAGGGCATGGATTCGGCTCTCAATATCACTTTGATCAGATGTGGCCTCTAAGGTAAGAATAAAAAGAATTGTTGCAAAGTCATAGTAGTGAACACTAAGTTTAGGGTAGTTGTTGGGAATATTCACATCTTTCAAGTTTAGGCAAAGCTTGAAATTTGGGCATTGAAACAGCTACAAATACTGACATAGTAATTAAAAAACAATTGATTTAATACAGATTTACTTACAAAGTCTGATGGGAGAATCTTACCAGATGGAGTGGCTGAATGAGGGTCACTACTGTGGAGCTCAGTGGTTTTAGAGCCAGACTGAACCTGCATCTTGCTGCTTGCTCTGGTGGCAGTGGCAGGCTGGCTAATGTCTGAATGCCGAAGAGAGCTGAGGCTGGCTTTAACTGTAGGAGACTGCAACACACACACACACAGGAAAAGACCCAAGGTCAGGACATGGAAATCACACTGCAATTGACGCTGTGTAATACAGCTACAGCGACAACAACTGGCATTACACAAGAAACTTTGCATATCCCTAAGCTCAATATTCAATAATTGCTCAGATCAATGGCACACAACAAGCTACAAAATTTGCTAAACCAATTTCATCAGAAACAGGTGTTTTTAAAGGTGTTTTCCCTCAGTTTGAGCAGTTTATTCATAAAAATGTCAAACCTTAGAGTGTATGTTGTTAAAGCTTTGCTCAGAGAATTAATTTTTCACCTGTTTGCTGTCAGAGGGGCTATACTCAGGCGAATGTAGGGCATCAGGGGCGGGGGAACTGATCTCAGACAAGGGGTGATGTGAGGAAGGACTGACAAGCTCCTCTGGAACGGACAGATCAGTGTGAACGCTGGACACGGACAATGCCACAGAGTAATCATCTTCGCTGCCAGCCTCTGTTTAAAACAAAGTGCACCAATGACACAACTTTTAACACATTTTGGATATTTGTCATAGCTGCAATAGAATCATAGAATAAAAGGAATGGTTTTTATTCAAAATATTTGTGGTAACTTACATTTACTGAGAGGACTAATTATTTTGTTCTAGTCTGAATTTAAAAAGTAGTACAGCAAGATTTCTGCAGGATTACATTTTTAATATAATCCAGAATGAAATGTAAGAACAATGACGTAGATTTTTTTTTGTGAAATAATTTCAAATTTGTACTTTTTATTTCATAATAAATGAATCACTGTAACATTACTTTTTTTTGTAAATACAAAGAAATTGGTATCCTTATGGGTAAAAGAAAAACGAAACAAAAAAAGGATTAAAAGGGAAAGCTAAAGACTTAAGTGAATGTTATTCTTTAAAGCCTTTTTAAAAAGCAGGATGGGCAACATGGTAGAAAGTCAGGTAACATGCAAATTATCAGCTTTTTTTATTTCCTAAAATTTTTTATTTTGATCTTTTTCTTTCATTTAAAAAAAATATATATTTTTATAACATTACCAATTGATCACTGCAACATGGTATCTGCAGTAAAGGTGAGATAACACCTCTATTTTATTGTAAATGGATACTTTTTTTGTTTTTTTTTCTCCTAGATTTATTTACCACCGCGAATGTATTTTGTAATTGAGTATTTGGGTTTCACATTATTCAGCCTGGCAACCCTAACCTCACGGGTTATAAAATCGAAACAGAAGACACAGCCTCTTGCAAGCAAGCAATACTTACATCTTTAACATTTTTTTTGCAGGAAAATCTAGATCTAGAGCCCACGGACACACTTTATATTGACTACACCATTCCATTCTCAGCATCTTCTCCCCTTTCTCTTCAAAACTTTGTCTATTGAACACAATCCTCACCTTGACCTGTGGGGCTTGGCCCACCAGTGGTTTTACGAAGCTCACCATCCCGAGTTTGTTCTTCGCCATGTGGCTGTTTGTCCCATGCCACAAGAGCTTGTTTCTCCATGCGACACACTTCAGCCTCCTCCGCATCCAACCTCTGCCTCCACTGCAGAAGCTCCTCAGCATGTCTGCGCCTCTGCATCAACTGCTGCTCCCGTTTAGTGAGAAACCTACATGAAAGCAAGGTAGAGAGGCAAGACAGATAGAGGCAGAAGATGGGAGATTGTGTAAAGCAAATTGATTTGATTCAGAGAAACCACTTGAAAAGCAGGCAAAGTAAAATGTCCAAACACCAGTCACTCATCTTCTTCAAACACCAGATTAGCCATAAACCCTACACACACACACACACACACACACACACACACACACACACACACACACACACTACAAAACATGCTTCCCAAAACAGGCAAGGCTCCATGTGGAAACTTGCATTCATTTTAATGGGAGAAACAGCAATGATCATCCTCTCCAGGGTTAAACTCATGCATCTGATAAAGCTCATGGGTAGATCACGCAGAAACAACCTGACGAACTGTAACACACACAAGTTCCACACAGGGCTTGAGAAAGTGTCATGCTTTTGTCTCCAGAAGTGCAATCCTGCTAAGAAATCATTTAGTTTTATCAAAAGTTTAGTTTGAAATACTTTTTAAAATCCTATACTCGTTTAAAATACTATTTAATACATTGCACACCGATAATACTACTTTTCAGCTTTTTGGGGGAGTTTAACACCATGGCAATTTCACATGTAACTATTTGTGTCCAATCACTGCGCAGAAAGGTGGAACAAACACCACACAGCTTTGATGATGCTCTTCTTCTTGTTTTTTATGTATTTTTAACAAGTGCTCAGAATTACCGAGGCGTATATGGGTTAGATCGATTATGACCCATAGACTGGTTAAACCAATGGCCATCTCTAGACATTTTTCGGTCTGACATTTCGGTTCAAAGAGCATAAATTTAACCAAGCTGCACAATACATTGTAAGAGTGAACATGTTTTGTTATTAATAATAATAATGCTTAAAATTATACTAATACTAAAAAATATCCATCAGCCAGAGAAAATGTAGTGAACTGCACCATGCTACAAATACATGTGCTTCACTGAAGACAGGTTATTTTCCAGAAATAGATGGCTTTTTTTCAAAAGCGATATAATATAATTAAAATAAATAGATTGGATTATTTAAAAGCAATCGTCTTGCCCTGAGAATACATTGGCCATCTTCATCTAACTACACATTCTATTATATTGCCTCAGCTATATATACTCATTAGCTCATCACAGTTACTCTTATTTAATCAGAGGCTGGAGTTAAGATTTACTGTGGCCATTGGGTAGATGAAGTCCTAAACTAGCATTATTCAAACGTATACGATACATCAGTTTGACCCGCCTGTCTGAAAGACGCATTTCTGCGGGCCTGCATTCACCTGGAGTTTAAGAAGCAATTGAACTGATGCTGTGAGATAATAACATACAACAGGTGAAGCCCCTAAACGTATAAGAACGTTTCACAATTTATAAAATTCTATCTAAATATTTGTTTCTATGTTTTTATGCACACAGGCAAGTTTGGCACAGTTTTAAATATTTAATTACTTTCTGCAAAAAATGTCCAATTATTTTTCCAATCCAAATATAGCAAAAATATACTTTTTCCGCCTCATTTACATTTCTTATATTTAACAGTGATTCCCCTACCATTCAACTGGGGGGAGGGGGGTTATCCAGCCACTTTAAGCCTCAGTTCAGTGTATACATTTCTTCTAACAATAGGAATAAATTAGGTCTACGTTATGTGATCTTGTGCTGTGTTCACAGTAGGTAGAGAAAATAAATTTTTATGAGAAAAACTATATTTATCGGACACATAAGAAGATACATAAACCCAAACAAGATGGCCACTGCAAGTGTTGTGGCGACACCTCCTGCCGCTCAATAATGACATTTTTGTTCTTTTGTATACAACAGATATTTGGGCGGAAAAGTATTTCATATTAACATGGTTTTTATGCAAACATCAAATATAAAGTGTTTGCTTAACCAATACACAATGCCCAAACACGCACCCTTTCAAACATATTCCACATTCATGGAAAGAAATAAAAATGCAAATAAAACTATAACTACTATTTAGTACAAATTATAAACTGCAATGAAAGCTGACATAAGATTTAGACTTAGATTTAGGCTAGATTGTCTCTAATGGCTGGCTGTTTGACACCCCTGTCTTATGCAGTTAAAAAAGTAGAACAGCTCGATTGACAAAGAGAACAAGTTAGGAATTACATACATCACTGAACTAAATGTTCTTAAAACCCATTTTTCTGTCATCATATGAATTAAAGATACATGGTGGACACACCTTTACACGTTATTACCACCCACACAAAACCAACGTGAGGACTTGATTTGACAGGATCACACCAGAGACAAAAGACCCAGAAATCCCTCATATAACCAGCATGACTTAAACAAGTCTGATCTTTGGCTTTGGGATAAACCATAATCATTTATTCAAATCTGATCAACAAACAAAGAGATAAAATCCAATTGTGGAGTCTTTCAGTAAAACAAAGTCTTTCAAATTGAAAAAAGATAAATGGATACAACAATGATTACTAATGAATCTGCTTAAGCCAAAGAATCAGATTATTTGAGCATGGTTCAGCAGTTTTATTTTCATCCACACATTCATCTTTCTGCTTTTAAGCCCACCAAACGTCCCCCACCCACCCATCCAACTGTGGCAGTGGATGAACAAAAGCATGCTCCATGGGAAAGAGGTGTTGAGTGAGGATCGGTAAGAGAAGGGAGAGGAGAATTTTGGGTCACTGTACCTGACCAACTGGCTGTAGATAAAGAGCTGGAATTTAGGGTGGAGTTTTGGGAGACAGACAGAGAGAGAGGCCCAGTGGTGAGCCGTAAAGACAGAGAAGAAATAATGGACAGGAGAGCAGTGTCTAAAAAGGGGAGAAAGGAGAGGAAGAGAGAGAAAGAGAGAGAGAGAGAGAGAGAGAGAGATATCAAGAAGAGTACAAGGGGATGGAAAGACACAGTGAGAAAAAGACATTAGAAACAAACAGAGAGAGAGAGAGAGAGAGAGAGAGAGATATTGAGTGTAAACACATGTTTTCTTTCTTTAACGACAGTGCATTAGGCACAATCTGTTAGTGACTGTTAGTGATTAAAACCATGCAGCATGTTCACTGCTCCGAATTAAATAAAAAAAAAAAAAAAACTAAAAAATGCTCATAAAAAAAAGAGAGGGGGGGGGGGAACCGATCAAGTCCTTATAAACTTAACAGTTTCACTTAAAAAGGCTTAGTGTCATCGGCATCAAACTGCATTGAAAAATGGTTAGATACCACAAATAAAATCTACATAATGTGTGAAAAAAAATTATCAATAAATTTTATTGACATTTTACTTGTGTTTTTGCTTAGAAAAATGTAAAGCAATTAATTTCTAAATTATTCATTTAAAACACAGAATTATTATTAAACATGAACGATAAACAGTGAGTCAAAAGAAAAATAAAAAACCTTGATTTCATTCTGCTAGTTCTTCTCGAAATGAGTGTTAATAGGATAATTTACCAAACTAGCTCAAGATAGAAAGAACACAATTATGAGTATGATCTCTCCTCCCAAATCCAGATTACAGTTCACTTTTACTGAAAGCCAGTTAAGGAGTTTACGTGGATCAGCACTGAATAGTTCCAGCTGGAAGTTATTCAAAAGAGATCAAGCTATTAGTAAAAGCTGGGGAATAAAACTGAGTAAAAGCGTGTGAACACAGCATGTGATTAGTTGAATCAGACAAGCGTGAAATCCCCTTCTCGCTGTGGACCACTTTCACTCAGAGAACAAAAATATTTGTTTATCATTGCAACGAACACTTTCTGAACAATGTGCCAAATACAACAGCAGCCAAGAACGATTGGCAAACACAACCTGTTGTCAAAGCTGGAGTGGCTGGATGTATCAGAAAGAGATCAAAACATCGAGAGAGCACACTGTCATGAAATTAATTAGATGAAGCACTAAAATAGATCTGCTCTTCCTGTATAATGCAATAGTTTAAATAAGAGGGGACTTTCCTGCACAGAGCACGCTTATGTTCACACCAAACAGAGACAAACACCATAAAGTCACATGATCAGCAAGCTGTAGATGAATATGGATTCATGTTAGTAGTATTAGCAAGTCATAAACATAATAATTGCCCAAGATCAAACCAAACCACCAAGTCTTTAACGTTGTTTATGCCTGGAAACCTTAAAAATCTGCTATTCTCTGGTTTCTACTTCACATCAGTGAAAGAAAAAAAAAAGAGAGAGAAGAAAAAGAGTTTTATTTACTTCTCATCCATGTGAGAGCGCATCTTTTTCAGTTTTTGCATGATGCTGCTGGTTTCACTGCCTGACACGGATATGGGAGAAGGGCTACGGGTCTCTGCATCAGTCACAATCACACTGGGCGGAGCCGATGACTCCACCACACTCAACACAGGTGACTCCTGCAGAAAATGCATAAATACTTATGTCCCTCACAAGCCACAAGAACGCTACAGGAGCAATGTTCCGGGGAACTGACCAGCTTTGTGTCTGCAGCGCTCTTGAGCTTCTCTTTGAGTTTGAGTGTGCTGTGTCTCATTCTCTCAATCTCTTCCTGTTGTTTGAGGAGAAGCTGTCTCTCTCTCCTAGCGGCTTTATTTGCCTCTTGTAGACGCTTAATTTCTGCCTGCAAGAGAGTCAGTGCAGAAAAGTTCAGTACACTATACATGTTTCCAACATCAGAAACATATGAACTCTTTCGTACCTGCTCCTGCTGTAGCTTCATTAACAGGCCTCTCTGTTTCTTACGAAGCGGAGGCATCTTATCATCTTCTCCTTTATCCCGGAGATGCCTGTTTGTGGTTTAAGAATAAGAAAAGCTTCTACATGTCGCTCAAACATGTTTAGTGTTTAAAAAAACGAGTTTCCATTTAAAACACTTATGCTTTGGAAAGTTTTCTGTCTGGATTGAATAGCTACACTCATTGACAATATAAAACGGATTGTGAAAAATGCTGCACACAAAGTGCACTTATGCTATAAATAATGATTGTTTTTGATAAACCTACAAATACAAAGTGCAAAAAGAAAAATTTAAATCAAACATTGGGTTAAATTATGCTTTAAAACCAGCTTCAATTCATACTTCAAGTTCGGCTTTTTCCCCAAAGACTTGAATTGGGTGGAAATCATTCTGCAACCACCGCAATGGGGGCGGTCGCCACCGTTTGGCTTCACACTTCCGCCCATGTGAGACACCCTAAGTGTGTCCTGCTTTCAAATTAACCAAATAGGTTCAAATAAATAAACGGCAAAAACACACGCACTTTAAAAGGTGCAATAATATGGCCAGAATTTAAAAGCTTCAAAACTTTTCATTTCACATTGATTATAAACATTGCTATAAATGTATACTCAAGCAAACTATTATCTTGTGAACTTATAAAGCATCTTACAATATTGAACAAGTATCCGAAGATAAAAAAAAAATCCAACACAAGTCCAAAGACATCACAGAGCATATATTAGAATCAATACTTTTTCATTCTAATACTTATAAGTATTTTTAAGCCTATCTTACCGTTTCTGGTGTTCCAGCCATGCCAACTCAGCCTTGGTCTTATCCCGGAGGGCCTTTTCACGCAGACGAAGAAGAGAACTCTGATGCTGAGCACGAACTTCCTCTTCTTTCATGTACTGACGGACCAAGTCCATGGTGAACTTAGAGAAGCTGTCCTGGCCACTGGAGAAAGGCATACTGGCCTCCTGCTGTGTATAGCATGAGATTAGTAAAGGAGTCCGTTTTGTTTTCTACAGTTCTGTATGAAAAAGGAAGGATCCATCTATGATCTTGAATCACCTTTGAACTTGGTCTAGTGCTGGATCTGTCATGGTCCTCATCAGATTCAGGTCTTGACTCAAGTTTCCTGTCCAAAGATTCACGACGGTGGGCCTCCGAAGGCAAAAGAGAGCGGAACGATCTTTCCTCAATGTCATCCTCAGTCACCGAATCATCAAATTTAACAGAATACTCTGTTGCGATTGATGGACTGTCTACTAATAGAAGGAAAAAAACAACATGTTGGATAAAATGTTAGAAATGGTTACCAGAAAAGAAGAAAACCAGAGATTTACCTTTAGCTTCAAGAGGACCAAGCAGGTTGCTTGAGCAGAGGGAGTCATCAGCTGCAGTGTGAGCCTGGTCCTCCACTGAACTATTGCTTTGGTCTTTACCAGTTATCCTCACTTCCTTTGGATCAGATTGCGGTGGGCTCAGTGCGGTACTACTGCTGCCACCACCACTTAATAAAAGATAGAAATTAGCATTTGCTGGTTTCATCTTCCTGTAAAATGTAAATTAGCAGAGTTTACTGCGATACCTGATAGTGGGTCTCCTGGAAGGGATGGACTCTGAAAGACTGTCTGGTGGTGTCTCAGCTTCTGATGGGCTCTTCTGTCTCTCAAGGGACACTTCACTTTTCCAACTGCAACCAGAAAATCCGTATCAAAGTTAAAGGTGGAAATACTATTCAAAAGAAACTAGCTACATCAAAAAAGAGAAAGTAAAACATTGCCACCATTTACTTTTAATCTCACAATTCATATTCACAAAATCATATATTCCAATAACATTTGGAACAGCAATACATTTGGATTTTAATATAAGCATTTGTTTCATTGCTTCATTCGACTGTAATTCAGTGTTTTGAGGTGAGATGGATACCTGTCTGTTTGGGGTTTAGTCTGGTGCTGCTTCAAGCTGTGGTAATGCTGTCTCTGTTGTTCATGAACGCCTGTTTCAGAAGGTCCAGGAATGCTTAAGGCTCCTGCAATCTGTGATCGGGCCAGTTCGGTCATCTGAACAGAGAGGGGAAACTCAGGAAAAAAAATCTCAATGTATAAAATGAGGCAAAATAAGAAAATTTTTCTCCAATTAAATTTGTTTTAAAAAGCAAGTATAAGCAATGTATGATTATTTGATCGTATTCATGCTTCCCATTCCCAAAAGCGCCAAAAAAAGAAAAGAACAAAAAAATTTTAAAAAGTAGATGGGTTTATGGGCTACTCTCAGAAGAGCAGATTGAGTCTCAGATGTGGTTTAGAGATGGCATCACGTATTAACATTTGCATGGATTTCTCACACATGTACAAAGATGGAACCCCCCCCCAGATGTTCCATTTGGCTCAAAAACAGGTTTCCACACAAAATCTCATCTATGCAATAAACACAGATTTTTGGCAGATGTTTAGAAAGAGTGAAATTTATTTGTTTAAAACTTCGTTTTTTTCTGTTAATAATACAGAGAGAACTGAACGCAAGAGTTTGTCCGATGCTGGCTCTGATCTGGTTATGAAAACCACTGACATGGAAATTTTAAGGGATGTTTTCATCTATCTTAAGGGGAGTACGATGAATTAAGTCACATTTACCATTTGATAGAAGCTAATGATTGATGCTTAATACAGGTTCATATTTTCCCTTCTTTTTCACTTTTATGTAAAGATCATTTTATAGTCACAATGACATGGTTTGGTTGCATCTAAACAGCTTGTTTGAGTTAGCTGTGCATTCACGAGTCCTGGGTCAGCTGTAGAGCGATGGACTTAACTAAGTATAGACTTGCTTCTTCATGTCTTCGCCTACGAGTCACGAAAGAGCAAAAAAAAAAAAAACCACAAACCTACGCCAGACCTGATCCTGGCAAGGAGAAAACCACATTTCCACGTTCATAAATCTGAATGTGATAATTAACATACACCGGTTTTTGTGCACGTGCACCGTTTTTTCCCCACACACCATTTAAAAGCCTATTATTACACTGTTTAATTCATGCTAATATGAATTTCAAGAACCACACCAGAGCTAAACATTTTAGTTTGCAGGCGAAAAACAACAATACTCATTTTAGAAATTAGAATGCAAAACTCATCAGAGATCTTTGTTTTCACCTCTTTAATGTGTCGTGCGGTTTCAGCTGTGTGTCGTGCAGCCTCAGCCTGCTGGTTGATCATCTTGTTTGTTACCTCATGCAAACCACCCAACGCCTGCTGTTGCGACTGGAGTAAGCTCCCCTGGAGCTCGGCATGAGCCTACAACCAGACATAAGTGGGCCACAAATCACGTCTGTACGTTCAAAAATCAAATCATGAAACAAATAATTTATTTTCTTTCCCTTAGGTCAGATTTGAAACAAAACAAAAGATTCTGCTTTAAAGTGTTAATACCCTCGCAGCTTTTTGTCGGCTTTCTTCCAGCTGCCGTTGTGTTTCAAGAGCTTCCTGCTCTGCCTTCATCCTCAACAGGTACAGGTCACGCTCATGTCTCTGCTGCTGAGACTGAACGCTCAGAAGGTTAGAGGTGCACAGCAGATTAGAAACAGTGTAGATTTAGCACAAATAGAGTCTCACTTTTAGTATCTGTGCAAGCGAGACAGTTTCCTGTTGGGCGAGAGATACACTTCTCACTCGTTCCACATCACTGAGCTGCCGAACAGATTCTTCCATTGCATCCAGATAATTGAGTTCTGCAGACAGGCGCTGATGCAAGACCCCTGGGGCAAACTTGAGCTCTGCTGAACCTAAAGACAAATAACCATGTTAGTAACCCAGACTGTTCCAGGAGAAATAAACTCTATATCATCAGACCAGATGTTTTATGAACATAAAAGATAAAAACGAATTTAAAGAAAGTCACTTTACCTGAGGCTCCGTTCTCTGCTCTTCGTGGACTTTGAGTAAGTGGTGGGGGGTTGCATTTGGCCTGTGCACCTAAAGAAGAGGATGAGGAGGAAAGGATAGTGCGAGGAGAACCTGATTCCTGAGCAGAACCTCGTATTGGGATGGGATCACCTGGAGATAACCGTGAGGAAGCAGAGCTGCCTGAAGAAGCAGCAGCAGGAGTCGCACTAAGGCTTCGGGGAGACTTCTTTCCCTCAGAGCCAGAAGGGCTACTGAAAAAAAAGCATGGACAAAATATAATTTTTATGTAGGAATGACTTTTCCTACTTTCAAAAGATGGTGTGATCTGTAGTAAAATGATCAACAGTGAGGGAATGAAAAAAATCCATAAAGTATAAGCAACTATTTCCCATTTCAGTGCACAAAAGAATATTTGACTAAAGAGAGATCAATCTGCCTTAAAGCTATCTAATGACACCAGGGACAAAACTGTAGATCTGTGCAAGGCTGGGATGGTCTACAGTACAAGAGAATACAGCTTGGTAAGAATGCAACTGCTGTCGGAACATCTAGTCAATGAACCAAACAAGCTTGAGGCCACACATAACAATCTGTAGTACCCAAGCTAAAGCCACATGATTTTCTGAAAAGGAGACGGGGAGATTATCCTTACAGGGGGAATGTATCACAAGATTTTCAATAAGAGTAATGAAAGGAGAGTAGCTCTTCCAGTAGAACAATATGCAACCAAACAACCAAATTTGGAGAATACACGTCACAACCCTGGCTATAATGCGTGTAAACATGATTAAGAACTGCAGGAAACATATTAACATTTAATAAACAAAAATAAAAGCATATGGTGCTACTTTCTGGATTTAAAAAACAAAACAAAAAAATACAAATTGGATAAAACATGTTCATGAAGTCATTTTAATAATCCATGCAAACAACAACAATAGCTAGAAGGCTAAAGTTTGCACACAAACTTTGATATGTGACATAAACCAACCCCTATTTCTCAATACTTTTGCAGGGATAGAGATATGGCACATTGGTTGCTATGGTAAACAGGAGTAAAGTAACATGATCTAATGTTCCCCAATGTCAATTTGATTAAAATAAACCAACTCCAATGATTTTCTTGAGCTGAGATATGCAGAGTTGGTTGCTATTGTAAACAACCTGGTTGCTATGGAGGTGTCAGGGAAATAATTTAATGTTGGCTTCGTCTTTAAACCAACCCACATGTGTCTCAGCGATTTCACCGGAATTCCTTTACGCCTACCAGTCTAAAAAGATATAGCTACTCAAGTCAGAGCAGTTTGGATGTCTTGGCAAAGTTTGATTGCTGATTTTGTTTGTCCGAGGCATAATAATCCTTTTTGAAGGGAAAGTAAAAATTGAGGATGCCTGGAGTTACCCATAAACTTTAACAATCCAGCAAAAGACTCTCTGCTGCTTTAAAATCGTTCAGAAATCACATCTCTACAGGATAAGGCCTTCAAAATGCTGAAAAGCTCAGAAGGCACGATGAGAATCTGACTCGAAGGCTTCAAAAATGCCACAGGGAGGCTCGAATGTCACACTAGAGGGAAATATCCCTTTGGCAATGAGCCTACCCAGCAGCAGCTATAGTCTAGGAAACAAAAGACCCAGTGTATGTGCCTTGCCTCCCACCTAGATTTCTGAAGTGCACGCCACCTGAGACACAGGAGAGCTAATGTTGACACTGGCACCTTTAAGCAATGGTAAATGGCCCCAAATGGTCTGAATTAACGTTCTTAAAAAATGGAATGCTGATGATTTCTTAAAGTTAGCAGAACTAAACAAGCCATACCTATGGATAGAGGTGCCCCCTGGTGTGCAGTCTGTGTCCACACTTCTATGAGAACTATGGCTGGATGTTTTCCCTGAGCCACTCTTCTTAAAACTCTCAGCAGGAAGCTCAGAGATGGCTGAAGAAGCGTTTTGTTGTCCTTCCTTAAAGCTTCTTTCTGAAGCTAAAATGTACATGTAAATAAATTTAGATTGTGTTATGATTAAAACTTGCATTAAGGCACCACAACAAGCCACCATCTCATTTGGTCTGACCTCTCTTGCTGCTGGAGCCAGTTGAGTGTGGAGAGGAGAGAGGTGTGATAGCTGGGGATCGTTGAGATCGCTCTCCTGTTCTGTTACTGTATGCAGATTTGCCACTCAACACCTCATCTGAAGAGCTGAAACGACCAAGGCCATTACTGTTGAGAGAAAGAATTTGTATATTTGCATCAGTGGCATAATAAATTACATGGCTCATAAAATTACAGGCAGGGTGTGCAGTTTTTGAGAGAGGATGTTTACATTTGAATCCGCCAACACAAGCACTGCCAAACAGAAAAAAACAAAAAAAAAAAAAAAACCCACAATCGCTTGTCCTCTCAAATATACATCATTAAAATGATAATGCAGGAAATGCTGCAACTTCATTGTGTGATACCCATGATTATCCCATGAAGTGATACCCATGAAGTGATACCCATGAAGTGATACCCATGAAGTATAATGTGTTTTGACACTATAGTACGTCCCATTCAAATCATCACTATGTAATGTTTTGGTAGCTGTTCTCAACTGTTCTCTAAAGAATAAATAAACAGAGATAAATAGGTTTTAATAAAAACTTGTACTTTTTTATATCTGAACAATTTGAAAAGTATGCGTATGAAACATTTTTAAAAAGAAGTATTTAAAAATATTGATTCTTAAAGCATTTTTGTGGCTTCTGCATACAAAACACCCATTTTGATGACACCTGGCCACATTAAACTGCAGAAAAGATCGAACTGTGGACCAACACTGCCCTCTTCAGACACACTGCTGTAACTTTCTCAGTAATTGACACATGCCTCAAGACGGTAGACATCATAATCTACATGTTCTTCACCTGAGTCCAGTGGGGCTTCTCTTCGATTCATGAGAAGAAACAAAGTCATCTTCATAAGCCATTCCATCCACGGAGCCAGCACCAGAAAGAACAGAGGTGAGAGCTGGAGTTTTACTGCAACAGTCTTCAAATACTAGAATCCCAAACAAAAAGATTGAAAATACATTTATATTTACACTAGCCACACATTTTCACATCATTTTATACAGTGTTTATTGATATTATATAAAATTAAATTAGGATGTAGGCTCAGATAAATCATCACAGGTAAAATACATACATATTTATTTCCACGTTTCTAGGACCAAATCAAATAATTTTAGGATGTATGACAAAATTGATCATCATCAATGATGGTGAATTTCTAAAAACCCTTTATTAGCACATCTGGAGTGCAAAAGTAAACATTGAAATTTCAGCTTCCTGGGCTATATCATTTTTGAGTTTAATTTTTGGTATATTCTAAATTCATTTTTACTATTTATTTTTCTAAAAGATTATTAATCATTCCTTTAAACAAATGTAAAGCTATGTATTCTAGAATTGTGAAAAAATTTGCATCAATTCTTATAAGATTGTAAGACTATCGATGGCGGAAAATCAGTGATGAATTGAAACAAAGTGCTTTGTTAAAGGCTTGCATAGTTAGGAACATTAAAACTGGTAAGTTTGAGCGCAGTTACAGGATACAAGACATTTTACACTGAATCAACAAGGTATCTCTTCTCTAAAAACATCAAGTGTGTCGACATCCACAGCAGAGTTTTTTTTCTTCAAAAACAATAATTAATAAATAATGGTGCTTTGAAGCCAAAGGGTGGTCACCTCAAATATTGACATTAATGTACACATCCTTAACAACACAAATCAGCAAAGCTTTGATGTTCTTACCTTTGCCAGAGCTCATGTTCTTGGTAAATATATTAATAACACTGTTTGGGCTTCCTTTGGCAAGCTCTGCCCACATTCCATTGGATCCCCCATGAATGAGATTTAAGGAAGTGAAGGGTGGTTGCTTCTCTGCTTCTTTCTGAAAATGTGAAATTGGGTTCATAAAGTCTCCATTCAGTTGTGCTTCGTTAAGTCCTGTGGGGTTATATCCAAATCTGGATTTGGGCAACTCTTGGAGCTCTTCATCCGAAATACTCCCCTCGCTCAAAAGAGGACCCTCGCTGATTGAACCCCCACTGGAGTCCAGATCTTGAAGAGCAGGCTTTGGAGGAGAAGGCGTTTTGCGTACCTTTCTGGAAGACTCTGGAGTTGTTAGCATGTTGCCCAACTCAGCCCTCTCTTTGAGATTGTGATTGTATAACTCGGCTGGTAAAGCTTTGTCATAGGTGCTTTGACCTGCAGCAAGGAGTCTTTGAATCCTCTCAACCAGTTCATCAGAATCTGTGGGATGCTCTCGGACCGGAGGACTGATAGGTTTAGTTGACCTATCATCAGGAATTAGAAGACCTGTGCCTGTGTCCTTGGCACAGCCATAATTTATTCCAGCACCAGCAAGCTTGCGTGCCTCACTCTCAATGCGGCTGGACAGAGAAGCTGCAGTGGCTTTCAGAGCTTCAATTCGGCTCATTTTGTGGCTTGTGTCTGAAGGAAACAACTGATGTGCAGTTCTGGAATCTCTGTTGGGTAGTGAAGGTTCCAGCTGAGAGAAGATATGTCCAGAAGGAGGAGCAAGAGAGCTGCTGACTCTCAGAGCAGAATTATGCTGGTCAGAATGCAACCAGGGTGACCCAGCAAATCCCAATTGATTCCTTAAGAAACAAAGTAAGATCTTATTTAAAATTGACTTGTTAAAACACAAATAATTAAATAAATCATTAGGCCCTCCGCTTTGTCAGTCCAATTCCAGAAAGTTCTCCTTCAACACATGCATGTAACCAACTGCATTATTTGTGGATGCCATGGAAACTAATAAAAGCTAGCTACCAAACATCCTTGCCAAACAATGAGTGGACAAGCTCTTGTTTCAAGTAGGTCTCTAACAGATTAATCTGAATTACAAGTGACGTCACATTTGAGTAAATAATGCATCACTTAACTAAATCATTATCTTTGGTCCACAACAGATACTTCTGAGTTTTCAATCTCAAAAAACCCAATGCCGCTGTATTGAAATGGCATTATGTGTTTACCTGGAGAGAGGAGGCTGGTGTTGCTCTGAAAGGGACAGATCACTGCTGGAGGCACTTTGAGGTCGATCATGTCTTTTGTTTTCTTTATCAGACTCTCCAGACGGCTGGTAACCAGGTCTAGGCTGTATGATATAAAAAAGTAAACACTTAGTGTTCGATCATTATGGATTTTGTCAGTCTAGACATTGTGGTATTAAACAGTCAAAATAGTTGTATTATTTACATGCATTCTCTTTGTAAAGAAAAAAAACAGTTCAGACTCAACATAGCAAATACATTTGAAGTACGTACTTTACAGATAAATCTATTGGTTTGAGGTCTTGAGGTCTGATTCGATTGAGAAAATTTTATTTAATATTAACATTTTCTAATAAAACCCCTACAACTATAATTCGGTGGAAAACAAAAGTAGACTTTTTTTAAGCTTTCACCTGCTGGCTTCTGTCTGCTCCAGCTGCAGCATGGATCTCTCCTGTGAGCTGAGACTGCTCCAGGAGAAGTTTGGTGTACGTCTCCTGAAGTCTTTTCTTTATCGGACCATCAGGTGCGAAAGCCTCTTTGACGGCTCGAGCTCGTTGTCTCCTATAGAGCTCTTGTAACCGTTTATTCCTGTTCTCTTCCTCCTCTCTCTGAGCCCTTCTCTCCTCTGTTTGCCGCTTTTTCCTCTCTTCCTGCTTTTGTGTGATGTAAAGTCGCACAGCTTCTGCATTATAGTGTCGTTTTTTTGTTACAGGCTGTTCAGGAGGCTCCACCCTTTTGGTAATCTTGGCAGGGCTAGCACTGCGAGATGCTCGGGTCAACGCACGGGCTCTAGAGCTAGAAACTTCCACCTTCTTGCTGCTCTCATCCTCCATTTGAAGGTCATCAAGGATGCCACGGATGTCAGCTGAGAGAAAATCTGTGCTGAGAGGCCTTCTTTCTCCCGACTTTGATCTGGAGGGTGCTGCTACGTCATCAGGCCTTCTCTCTGAACAGCTGGGCCTTGGTCGTCGACTACACTCTAGACGAGGATCAGAGCTGGATCGGGGGACTGAATGGAAATATTAGAAGAGATAATGTGTTTATATAGATTTACACAATCTTTACTCTTATGGATATAAGTTAGTTCTGTAATCATTTCAGGACAACTTCATAAACAAAGATTTTATGAATGGTTAACGGTAATATTGAAAATGTAAAATCAAGTTCTAATTTCTCTTTTAAATGTCTAAATCAATGCATTTAGAATAAAAGTTTGAATCATCTCACATCTTCAGTCTCCCCCGAGTGTTAAGAAATGAACAACGCACCAATATTATGTCTCCAGTGACTCTAAACCAGTTCAAGAGCAGAATACGGCAGCTTCTTGAACGTACTATAGTGGTATAAATGTGAATCTTTAGATTAGAGGATGGCCGGGGTTGCCAAGCTTGAAAACGCTCATCCATTAATTAATTTATTCATGAATTGTTTAAGTGTTGATAACATTAATAAATATAACTATTTGCCTATATCTACCAGTAATATTAAGAAAAATTGTAAAAAAAAAGTTTTTTTTCAAACCTCTAACACTGGTTCAAGGCAATATAACCTGTATTTATATCTCAACTGGAAAAATGGACGTTGCTTGCATATAATGTTTAAATCAATAGAGCATTGATCATGCCCCTCTCTGCAGACCAATACATCAGCAGAGGCTATATACTGTCTGGGTTATGTGGATGGCAGCAGCACTTTGGAAGAAATCAGGTCGGCTTGTGCAGTGAGTTAGAAACACCAAGTCAAACCCTATTCATTACGGTCACTGAGCAACAAAGTTTACCAAAGCAAGGAGGATGTCTGGATCTTTATTTATTAATAGATCTGAGGCTGAGTCCACACACTACTGGAAAAATAGCACTTTGCACCAAACATGTTGACATTAATCTCATTTAAAATTATGAAGCTTAGCATTACTCTAAACTGTAAAAATGGTGAGGGAGCAGAGCCGGAATTTCCTCCTCACCTGCTTTCCTCTGATTCTCAGAGGGCTCTGCTCGAGGCTCTCTGTGCAACCGTGGAGCTGGCCCCAGCATTATCTTCACCAGCTTCTGCCCATCACGCCATGATGATGTACTGATCACTATGGAGACATGTTACATAAATGTCTTAAGAGTTCAGTTGTTTCAATTAAATATGCCTTTTTAGCAAATGTGTGATTAAAGAAGAGAGAAAAGTATGACATTCTTTTACATTTAGGGTGCCAAAATGTTTTATCATCATCACTATAGATGAGCTTAAAATATGCCAACATTCAGATCTATAATAATTATAGACCGAATGGGGCTATGAACTGAGAAACCAAAAAGGTCTTTTGCTATATAAGTGCAGATGGAACAAATATGGTTTGTTGGTCCGAACAAACCAAACTGGTCAGAATTGGTTTTGTTTTATGGAAACAAAAATGTTTTAATTAGAGTCAGTGGCAAAGTGATGCAGGTTACAGATTACATGTGGAACTGTACTCTTGATAATCTGATCAAATAGCTAGCACAGGAGCTGTTTTTTTTTTAAAGATGAAAATCAAGATTGCAAGAGGATTGTTCCAGGTCCAGCAACAAATCCACTGCTCTAGCTACAATAGGAACAAATTCAGAAAAAAAAGAATTGGTAACAAGGAGTGAGCCAGTGTATGGAAAAGCACATGTTTTTAGATTAATATGTAATGTAGACCATTTTAACACACGAAACGGTGGTCTTTAAAGCCAAACACACTCTTTTGGGGGAGTTATCTGAGCTTAGTGTGTTGAAGAAAAAAAATGACTGTGTAAGGAAGTAGTGAAACCACATAGCACTTAAAAAACAAAGGAAACAAAGATCGGCTATAAAATAACAGTCTCCAAATCAATAATTAATTTTTTTCATATTAGTTGCTTACTTTTCTTTCTAATTACTCTAATAACATAATGTTTTTAAATTATATGAGCATTGGATAGGGATCCGCCCACTTCCAGAACCTTGGTGAAGGATTTAACAAACAACATGTTTTTCTTCATATCAATGTTTATTGAAGTACTAATGGCTAAATCTATATAATTGGACATGCATGAAAGCAAAATAATAATGATAATAAACATCCAGTTCATAACTTCAAGTATGATGTGTGCAAGTTAAAGTAGTCAACACAGGGGTTGGATTTCACTTTTCTGCTTATTCGTAAAGAGACTGGCTCCTCTCCAGCTGTCAGTGAGGCCATAGCCGTTTGAGCAGGGACACATCATACATTCCTGCATCACTGTCTCAGCAGTAACCCTGCTAATCCGCATGCTACACATACTACACATTTCTGGGGGGATAAGAGACTTTGCTTGTGCTTGCAGATCAACATTAAATCACACGCCTGTTTACACCAATCCCCTGCAGAGAACGGGTCACAGTGACGCAAGTCAAGAGAGCCAGACACAGAGCTACCAGCTTTGTTTGAGCAACTGGAGTGTGTTCAGTGAAGCATTACCACTGTGACCTGGCACATGCAAAACTATTACAAATCAAGCACCCTATAATGTGCAGAGCAACAAGAAGTTTAAAGAACATTTGCATAAACACACAGTTAGCATGAGGAACATTTGTGAAATTGTGTGAAAAAATAAAATAAAATAAGTGAGAACTCAGACCTGGTTTAGCCTCTGAATCTGGTGCTGAGGAAGATCTATGAACTTTCCGCACAGGTTTTGATGATTTCTTCACTTTCAGAGTCTCTTGCTCTTTTATCCTCTGCTTTGGCTTTGTGCTTTCTGCTGTTAAAAGAAAAAAAAGAAGTTTAAATCTGCTGATACTCTCCATGATAGTTTCAATTCAACTACAGATGCTTTCACACATTTTCCAATGTGACATTACTACTAGATCTATCTATCCATCCATCCATCTATCTATCTATCTTCCATGCGTACCTGTCGAATCGTGTGGCAGGTCTTTGTACATTTGCCTGCTTAAGTTCTTGAAGTCCTCCTCAGACCATACTTTGCCATCAGCAGTGCGAATCTTAGTCTCACAAGTGTTAAATCCTTGAAAACAATAAAGTTCAGAAGTGAGTTCCTTGCTCCTTACAATTTCCTCAAGCACCTCAATTCATGTACTTTTAAGTCAATCTTTCTTAAGAGATGTAGCCAACCTTCTCCTCATATTAATGGACACATTCTTGAAGTAGCTTTGGTGCTTATTACCACCATAACCAAATCAAATAACATAAAAAAAATGACAACTTCAGTCCAGGACGCCACAAATGTGCCAAACTTTTATGCCAGAGAGGACAAAGCAAAGTTCAAATCAACATTTTTAAATGGTCTTTGTCTTTCCAAGTCCTGATCCGCCATCTTTAAATAAAATTGAAAGCAGTCATAATTAACAGCACTTAATCAATAATTTCTTTGTATATCTACACCAACTCATCGAGAACCCACCATGCTATTAAATTTAATGCTGTGTAGGAATGGTTCTAGTGACAAGAGGTGGAGGCACACAAGCACAACAGGGAAATGATCATCTGATCATCCTTACCTTTATAAATGGGTGCTGGAGGGGCTGTGGCCACCTTGCGAACTTTAGCAGTAGGAACTGTGGCACTGTGGCCGGCCACCCCGATACCCACAGGTTGATCCAAGAATTCATGCAGCTTGCTTCTTTCCACAGACTCCTCTAAATGTTCCCTCTGCTTGCGGATTTTTTCTTTTAGTTTCTCTAACTTTTCATCAGGTAGCCGCCTCCGGAGGTTTTCCAGTCGTTGTGAAGAAGTGATTGAACTGGGACTGGAGGTTTGGGATGTGTTGGGCTGTAACTGGGTTCTAAACCGAACTTCTGTCCCTTCTGTGACTTGTTCAGCCTGATGAATGGCGCGGAGGGCAGACAGATCATTGAGGTAGCGGTATTCTACAGCTGAGGAATGTAGGCTGTCTACGTCAGCGCTCGTCATGTCTTGGGTGTCACACTGATGGGCTCGTTGGCTCAGAGTGAAATCAGGCTGAGGGTCATCCACCTCTATCGGTAAAGAAAGGACTTCTGTTTCAGATTGGGCTAGGGATGCTGGAAGAGGTGATGGTTCCCTATTTGGAAAAAACACTTTATTGAGTAAAAATTGAAGAGCAAGAAAATATTTCCTAAAACATACAGCTATACTGGCAAAAAAGTAAACATTTGAATAATCAATCATAAAACAATTATAACTTTATTTTTCTAAATAAAACATAAAATGGGGTGCACGATGGTTGGAAGATTGTTGGTTCGAGGCTTCCTGGAATGTTCTCCCCATACTTGCATGGGTTTCCTCCTTGTACTCTGGTTTCCCCTACAAAAACCTAAAACAGTTTTATATCAATGACTTTGTAGCTTTACCTGTATGACGCAAGTGGTTCTCTGAATTCAACGACATTGGGTTTCCTGGTATTGCCGTCTAAAGTGCTATTCCTCAAGGGACTACGGGAACTTTTGTCAGGACTGTGTCGACTTTGTGTTCTGGGCTTAGACTCCTCCACATGATGCCCATCTATAAAAGAAATAAAATGTCACTATATTACAAATGTCACATACTTACTGTATTGTTTTTCTAACAATTAGGTTTGCCTGCCTTAAATTGCCATTTGAAAGCCATTCAAAACCAATCACTTGAAAATAATAAAAACTACACATAAAACAAACGGATACGGTCTTTATCTAAAGAAAAAATACAAAACCTTGATTGGCCAACATTTATTTATTTTAAATTTTGGCCCCTGGGGCTGTAAACACACTTTGGCTAGAAACCCTCAAGTTCTGAATGAATGAAAACCAGATGAAAATGAACACTGATATGGACATTAGCACAAAAAATATTTCTTTATTTGAGTCAAACTTATATTCCTCTGTAGATACGCAGATTAATAAAAGTTTTTTTTTATTATTTTATCACACTCAAGCCCTTTCTTCAAAACTGATGCCTCACTCACTGATGGGATGAAATCCTGACCGAACCACATTTACCAACATTTTTAAAATACCACAAATGGGTTCAAAATCATGATACTGAAAAACATCTATTAATAGTTCTTTTCATAAAGTAGAAGGAATCATTTTAAAAATGAAAAATGATCTGTGTGTCTCACCTCTGCGGCTTACTTTCCGCCTGCCACTCACAGATGACTTCTTTGTGTCTAGCAGTGGGTCCAAAAGCACTCCAGTGCCTGGTCCAGCCTCCAGACGATTCTCGATGTGTCGCAACTGAAACAACATTACACTCTTACACTTTTGAGAATACTACAGATATTACATCCAGAATACACATTTAGGTGTTACTTTCTGTTTTATTTAAGCAGCTAGTGAAGAAGTTGAAACAAAAAAAATCCTAAATCAATGTGTACTATGTTTAGAGTCTAAAATCCTGGCGAAGAAATACTCACAGCGGCTTTGGTCTGTTTTACACTATTCCAGACTTGAGACAACTCTGGTGAGAGAAGAAATTGAATCTTAATAGTGAAACATTCAGAAAAGATAGTGAAACTATAGATTAAACAAACCTCTCCTGGCTTCCTGCCCAACAAAGGGAGGTTGGGAAGAGACAGAGGCTGGTGGCCCCGCCTCACTTCGCAAGCGACTCCACATCGCTATGCCAACCTGAGTGGAAAGGGGAAAAAAAACAGCCAAACACTTGAGAGAAGCAATTATACTGTCAACATCTGCTGTGAAACTATGTTTTCATAGCTTGTTGCTTAGATTATGACCTTACGTGGCACTAAAACACATGACTTCATTCCCAGCACAGTTGCTAAAAGAGCCTTTATGCATGGTTTAACTGATTGTAGCAGTGATAGACTTATCAAAGCATTTCACTTACCAACAGACCTTAGTTGTTTTATCAAAGGAGGGGTTAAAACAATTGTGTGCAATTTCTTCAAACGCCTTGAGCCGAGACATATGACAGCCTCTGAGCTTTTTATTCGAAGAACCCTACCATTATAGCCTTCCTTGTGCATGGCTAGACCAAACAACCAGCGATCTATTTGGCAATGAAAAATTGTGCATCAGTCTAAATCCCCAAGACAAATGGACAATTTATTCCAAAGAAAAACAGAAATCACTTCTCGCTAGAAGAGAGAACTATAATAGATAAATAATGCATGTATAAGACATCTCAGAGGTCTGCATACATATTTCATTGAGGTGAACAGACATACACTGTTGAGAGTCATTTAAAGTGCACCTATTGTGATTTTGAAAGGTTAATTATTTGGGTTTAGGAAGTCTCCAATAAAAGGTCAACAAACACTTACATTGTTTTATAATATATTTTTTACCAGATTTTGTAATGACTCAAATTATTTATTTAGCAACTTTTTCACAACAAAACCCCTTCCTTTACCTGACAAAACTTTTACATTCTACAGAGAATACTATAGCAATCTAATAAAGTCTGATTTCTTGTAATAATAAAGTAGATTTTAAAAAGTCTATTATTAGCCTCTTTCATTGGCTTTAGAACAAACCACTGTTGTAAAACTTGTCAAAACATTCAATTGCTCTGTTCAACATCACTTGGGAAAAGCTCGAAATATCACAATTTGGTCAATAATTTTGTCTTGAATTGTATTGCAGCAAGTCTTCAAATACAAAAAAAAAATGTTGTTTTAAACATTTGTGATTTAAGAAAAAAACCAATTGCAAAGCAATTATTCTTATCTGTAATTGAGGAGCATTAATGAACAGTAATCAATCATTAGTATTCACCCATTCCAAATATAATTTTATAAAATGTTTATTTACATCGTTCTCTAAAACACTAAGAATTAAATGTTGACCAGTGCATATTTGACTTTTGCTTTTCCCTTGCTGGAATAAAAAACAAAAGACAACGGACACTTGTTTTAAGTGTCAAACAACAACTTTTTTGTCACAAAAAATAATTAAAATTCAAGACACACCCTCATTATATTCCCCCTTTACATAAAAGAACATGAAGACAATGTTCTCTTTCTCAAACCAAGGTCGCACTTTAGGAAGTGAAACTACACGTAACCAAGATACAGTTCAATTCTGGAATTCTACTTTCAATTAATAACTTATGAAAGTTAATAAACACAACATCTACATATGCACTTACTTTCCAGAAGCTTTATTCTGTGTCATATGAGTGCAGCTTGTCTTCCAGACGGATGGAGACATCGACAGCAAGAGATTCTGTCAGCTCTGCCTGCAGCCAGATCAAGAGAACTCCAATTAAACCTTAAACTCCAATGTCATATTTAATTTTACAAACAAACTTGCCAAAGGAAATCCTAGGCTCGATAAGTCTTTTTAGGATTAATGGGATGGGGAATAGGAAATGCCATACCAGCGAAAACATCAGCTGAGATATCAGCTGACATCAAAAACAAAGATAAAATCTTATCACAAGTTCAGCTAAATAAACGTTTCTGAAATGTCACAACTAACAAGAACGTAAACACAATATGCTGAGTAACGTTATTTAAATAACAGTTAAGAATAAAAAAAATCGGGATTAAAATTGTATTAATACAATCGTTGGAAACAACAATAATTTAAAAAGACGGAGGTTAACTGTCAGCCGACGTCGATGGTTTAACATAGTAATTTAATGTTCAAAACCTAAAACATTGACATTGTTTTCAAAGTAAATAATTATTAATGAGATATCCAAACTTAACAATAAAGCTTACAACCAACGAGTTAGTCCAAATTATGCCGTTTCCTAAATAACTTAATTAATTCAAATACCAACTTTGGAGAATATTTAGAATGCACAGACTAAAGTTATTGCTAACAGCTGCTGCTAACCGGCTAATCGAGCAAAGCCAAGAAGAAACTTTGTTATGTTTCTGGGATAATATAATCTTTCGCTAACCAAACATGTAACAGTAAAATTGGTCAATACCTGCCTCGAAGCAAAATCCACCCACAACCCGCCTTTTGAAGCCCGTTTCCCGGCTTTTAATAGAAGTTACAACGACCGTTGGCTAGGTTTGACGGTCCGCCATTATCCAAACAACTATTCCAGGAAGTTCGCGTTGGGGAAAATCTCGCGATACTTCAGGAAAATACGTTTTTTGGACAATGCCTGACATCTAGTGTTCACGTGTGACACACCATTAGTGTTCAATGATGTTAAATGTTTATTAATAAAAAAAGAAATATAGAATAATATTATACAATATATAGATGTAATTATATAAAAAGTAACTATTAAAAAACAGTGTTGCATGAAGTATAAAGGTTTCAAAAAATTATATGGTCTAGTAGATTTATAATATTATTAGCGCCTATACCAATTGGCTTGGCATGTTCATCTCCATCAAAATAATTCAATTATGCATAATTATGCATAACTAATTATTGCACCTTCGACAGCAACAGTTCTTCTGCTTACCCAACTATCATTGTGTTAGAACCACAATATAACACTTTAAATAATTTATGTTTCCTAATTGCCGAGACAGAGAGAGAGAGAGAGAGAGAGAGAGAGAGAGAGAGAGAGAGAGAGAGAGAGACTTGTCAGCAGAAACATCTCACATCTTCTTAAAACGGTGGTTATTGTTGGGAATGGAGAAAACTGTGCTCCCAGTTGCTGCAGGTGAAGGATTGTGAAGAACAGTGCAGAGAAGAGAAACTCCCCGTTCCCGCGTTATTGCGGTGATGGAGCTCAGAGCACTTGTAGCTGCGCCCAGTGGCTCTCATTCTGGTAAGCTGGTGCTTTTATTCCCTTTTTATCAGCACAGTACACAGAAGAAGAAAAAAAAGACATTTATGTATGCATTCCATTCGTTCGGAATGTGTAACTGCAGACGCTGTTGATGTACAGTCGAGTTTTATATGGAATACTGTTTCTTGGTTTGTCGAGGTCAATAGTTGCATGACTAAAAGGATGATGTTTAGTTTTTGTGTTACTTTCTTCAAACATAGAATCAATTTGAACTGCAACTGTTCTTGAATGCAATCGCACCAGATTTTCCCTAGAAGCATTTGACCAATCAAATGCACTTTCATTTAAGCCACTCATAAAGGAGATCTTTCCATCATGATTCAGAACCAGTTCTTTTTGCTTTCCTTGGCTCAATGGTCAATGTTCATTTTAGGACTTTTTGACCTGTCACGCTTTTCTCAGTGCATAGCTTATTGATTCTTGGTCAGGGAACAAGAGGCAACTCAATGCAAGTTCTGCATTTCAAAATAGATAATAGACCTCTTCATTTATCGAGTCTAGCCCCAGGTGGTAAAATCGATGCTAAGGTGCGCTATGTGCTGCTTGAGCTGTCAATTCAACTATGCTTTGGGTCACCAGAGACTAAAGTCTCTCTCCAATCAGGGTGCTGAATGCAGTAACAATTCATTTAAAAAAAAAAAAAGAAGAAAACATTATGACGACTGCTATGTTGATTTGCTTTTAGTCCAATTTCGAGTCTATGGCTGTTTTCCCCCATTTTCAGACCTCAACACAAGCTTTTCCACGGGGAAAAAGTGTTGTTAAAAGGAGATATTTATTTAAAAAAAAAAAATAAAAACATGACCTGCGATAAAGTCTATAATTTCCTACTCGAACAGTGGTCCACTGTACTTTGCAAAAGCAAATCTACTTTTTTGTAAATTTACAAAATGCAATGAGAACGAACAAAAGAAAAAGAACAGCATTAATTTATAGATACACTTGTACATCAAGCTCATTGAACAGACAATGTCCAGCAGTGTTATCAAATCAGAACTGGCAGAAACCAGTGGGACCCAGGTGCACCAGGATAGGTCTGTCCAGAAGTGGTTTTCATGGAGCAATTGCAGCCAAAAAGTCGTACTTCTGATGTGGGTACAAAGCCAACAAGTCTATTACAGGTTTGTTGTAGAATTATTGTGTAATGTAATGAAAAGTGGAAGCTTAAAGATGCAGTGTGGGGATGTTGATGGGTTTTACCTTGTCTGCTTTAAAAACCTGGAATCTTTTAATTCCAGCTCTCTGGATTTTTGACAGCAAACATGGAGAGGGCTATTGGTTATAGTGCATTTTATGACTGTAATTCTGCTGCATATTTGTTTTTAAGTTTTAAGTATCATTTACATTTATATATTTGGCACATGCTTTTTATCTAACAAAACTTACATATACCATTATTACTGCATGTTGTGGATTCTTTTACAGGGAGAAGAGAATTTAAGTTAAAGTTTAAATTCAATAATAATATCTTCAGATTTCACTTCATGTTCATTTGTTTAGAAGGAAAAGCATAAGCTTGTTGACAACTGTTTTCCTGTAACCCCAGGAATGTTGTTCAGACTCATTGCTTGAAGTAATTAGCACCCCATAGGGACATATGTTGTTTATAATGAAATAAAGCAGGAAAAAAAGGCTTGATTAGAGAACAGTCTAAAGAATTAATTTTAAATAGATGAAAGAAACTGTAAAAGTGCTCTACTTACCAATGATCCTTTTCAACATTTGTCTAGAGCTCAGTAGCACCATTAATTAACACATAATTTTTATTATCATACCAAATATTAAGTATGCATCAATGATAAAAGAGTTCTATTCTTAGCTTGTAAAGAAAATTGCAAGTTCTTAGAGCTTTTGAGGTCCATCAACAGCTGAGAGCAGCTTTAATTCAGAATCTGGCAAGTTGTCGATAAAAGCATCCTTTCAGCAAAATTAGCTCCTGATTAGTTTTTGGCTCTTTCTCTCCATCTCTGAAAGTCTCAGCTTATTCCTAGAAGCGGATTTTGTATTTTATGAGCTTGCTTTTCATTGGCAGCATTTACAAAAGACATGGCAACAAACTGAGCCTAATTTTCAAAATGAGCAAAGGTGTCAGGGTGACACTGGGTTTTTAGCATGCCATTATATTTGACTTGTTGGATGGCAGGATTTCAACATACTGTTCTGTGTAATTGAGTGGTTTATCTCCAAGGTTTTACGTTAAACTGACTTGCACTGTAATTGTTTTCCAGCTCTATAATAGGTTCATTAATCATCATGGTCAATATGAATCTCTACTTACCTCAAACTCTGCATTTTTAGAGAATCTTCAAAGTAGATTGTTTTTTTTAAATGCCCAGCATTAAAATAGTTTTCTTCATCCCATGTTTCAGCTAAAATTAAGTTTGAACAAATGACAAACTGCTGATTTTTACTAGGAATGCTACAGTCAACCATTTGTTAAAGGGACATGCCACCTAACCCAAATTTATTGGCATGTCAACAGTTAAAAAAAAACTATGTACATCAAGTTATTATTTGGGTTATTTATTAATTTTAGATTTTTTTTTAAACAAACATTTCTTAATGGCATGCTACATTTATCAAACGATTATAATGGCCTAGAAGGCAGCTGTTCTACCCACTGACAGCTTGAATATGCACAGTAGGTTCAGTTATGCCAACAAGTAATTAAAAAAATTGTCTTTGAGTAGGGTTGGGCTTAGGTTATAATTTAATAGGAGTATATTAGCATACAAAACATATATAATATCATTAAGAAATAACAGTTTCCTTATGCAGGAAATAAATCATAAGTAATTACTAGGCGGCACGTACAGTATACCACATGAATGGTGATCTAGTTCGAATGATATAATGCCTTTTATAAACATTTTTTGTCCTTACCAACCCGATCGTGTGGTATACTGTACTTGCCACCAGTGAGTACAACAGACCATAATGATACAGTTTGAAATGTAGACCTCCACTCCCTCTTTTTCGTTGCCCGAATATTTGACCATTGCATAGAGAGATTTGTTTTCTTTCTAGACAAATTGAAAGCTTTTTTTATTTGTTTAAAAGGGGTTTACCAACCATTGCTTTAGAAAGCGGTGATTTGTGATGTTTGTTAAATATATTAACTCAAATGAACCTCCAGTATCTGGACTGACACAAGTTAATCATGTTAAAATAATATTTTAAACTAAGCCAAATGTGTTTGGAAGGGTTCGTCACCCATTTAGAGTGCAATGCTGTGTTTTCTTTGAAGTTCTTGTAGGTTGACATGGAAAGCTGCAGCTCAAGTCTGTTTGAATTTGACAGAGTTACTGTAAACCTAACGCTTCATGCCCTAGTCTTTGAAGACTCTTCTAATAAATGCTCATGCTTCCTTTGAAATGATTTCCAAGGGTACAACCATCAACACACATGTCAGCTACTTGTTATAAAGAAGAGTATGGTTTGTTTAAGCTGTTTTGAAATTGAAGCAACTAGGACTTTTTAATGATAATTAAGAAAATATTTTGTGCAAATTAGGGCAATTCCCAAGGCCATGGGGACATTAACAGCAGGGGAAAAGGCACAAATTCTCAGTTTTCCTAAATTGTGCTCATCCAAAAATTTCCACTTCTGTATAAAGTAATTAATATTGTCACATTTTGATACCAAAAGCTGCTGAAAACACAGAAGAATTTGCCGTTGCTCAGTAAACTCTTCCAAAAGATGTTCTTTTATGAAATAGAAATAAACTCAGATTTTTTTGATGACATAATATGAGCAATGAGCTCTGGGATCAGTGATGATAGTTTTTTTTATTGATATTGACCTCAATAGTTTTTTTAAGAGTCCAATGAAAAATGGTCCATGCTGATTTATCAATTTTAGAAGCATTCTGTATAATACCAGAAAATTATAGTGCATTCCTATTTGATTAGTTTGCTGGGTTTAGAGGCTTTTGCTAGTAATAGGAAGTTTAGAGGCCTAAAGTTTGTGTGGAGAGATTGAAACTCTATTTATGAGCCATTTTACCAAAAGGGTGCCATTTGCTTGATGTTATTTTTTTTTTTATAAATTTTAATAAACAGCACACATACGTAAGTAATCCAAATGGGTATTGGTCCATCTTAATTAACTTATATAAATGTTTTATTAGATTTTATAATCAAAAGATGCATGGGTGCTGTTTTGTTTTGTTACAAACTCTCTTGTTATTCTTTATAAAGTAACAGGACTGAGATTTTAGCAAAGAATTAGCAAATACGTGCTAAATAGCCAAATAGCGCATATGATTATAGAACCAGGAAGTTCTGCAAATTCTGTTATTTACCAAATATGTGCATTTTTATAGTACTTATTAAATATATGAAAAAAATTGAGTGACAGAATATTATTTTTTAAATGGCACTTCAAGATATCATAACAAAATCATCAAATATGTAAATAAGAAATTGAGAGAACTTACCTATATTCTTCCCATGGCCTTCTAAGGATCCAAGTGACGCAACTTCCTGCTGAAAAACTGACATGGGAATTCAGAAGGGAGGTGGGATAGGGTAACAGGAATGAGTAAAAAGCTGGGGACATGAATAAAATGTTTTTATTTCTAAAAAGTACATGTTATGTAGTATAATTATATTTGTGTAAATAAATGGACATTATGTATGGATTTACAGATATCCATTTTATTGATATTTTAAATGTTATTGCCTTTAAGAATAGTATGTAGTTCACTTTGATTAATAATAAAATGTATTTAAGAAAGCAATTTTAATGCTTACTTATACATTTAAAAGACCTAGGGTCATAAATGGCACTCATTCGTTGGAATGGCTCATATATTTATAGCATTAGTAAAATAAAGAGTTATTAATCCTAACCCTAACTATAATACTACTCATAATATATGGTAGTAAAATACTTCTAGTTATCATATTCCATCAGATCAGTTTCTAAAATATAATGTCTTACCATTTTTTTCACTCATTCTATATGAATCTGTCATTCATTTTGATAATCTCCTCATATTTCGCTAATCAAATGGAAGATGTGTGTTTTCTAAAACCAATACGATTATTGGATTTATATAGGAACGCACAGGCCCCTTGTTCGTCATTTTCCAATCTATCGTTGGGTTCGAATGAAGCTTTACAGATATGGTTTCTTGGCAAACTTGAGTGGATAGTTTTTTGGCTCCCCCTCAGCACTCCACACACATCTTCATCATTATTGAAGTGATGCATTTCAATTTCTCTGCCTCAAAAGCAGTAAAGAGTCCCTGCAGGACGTCAGGTCTCATATGGCTGAAAGCTTTTAATGCTTGCTCTGAGAGGAGCTGAAATCTTTGGGAATGACACTCACTTTATATCATTCAGGTAAATCTCTGGAACAGCAAACACATTTGCCTGGTAGACTTTATGTAAGATAAAAGACAGATAAAAAAAAATGTTAATCTGCCTGAAATATGTGATAAATACTATTAATTTTTATTTCTTTTACTTTAAATGGATGTTAAATTGCGTTTAGGCAAAAATCGATGTGCAGGTATTGAACTGAATTGAGATTCTCTCAGAGCTCTTCAGAACTGCTTGGTTCAACAGCAGCTGAAGCAAACCGTGAAGGTTTCGGCTGCTATTCTTGTCATTATCCAAGGCCTTTGTCCCCTTGGTTCCTCAGTGAAACACAATACTTCCTGATTTATCACAATCCCCTCAGAGACCACTATTTATTATTGGGTTTTTAACTGCTTATTTGTTTCAGAATGCAGCACGGTGAGCCATTTGTTCATGTCATAGAGAACACAATCCAATGAATGAAAACAATTGCAAAGAATGTCCAAAAAGACTGGCTCCTCAATTATTGTATGCCTCAGATCGAATACTTTACAAGCCAACATAATTAATATTTCCATAATCTCTTAAAATGGCATTTTTTTATTAATCAGACAATAAAATACATTAAGTAATTGCTTGGTACGTAAATACAAAATTAAATTTTTTTTCAATTTAATTTAGATTGTCACAGTTTAAAAAAGGGGAAAAAATCTGTAAAGTATAAAAATAGAGCATATTGAATTTTTTTTTGTAAACACTATGTTAATTTTTTTTTAATTATTTAATGATGGGGTGTAATGATATATATCGAAATACAAAATTGTCACAATACGCATCAACTTTTTGGAGTGATTATGATTCTAGTCACTTCTGAAACTTCTTGCTTTATTTAATTTTTACTAGGAGACAATTATTCTTTTTTAGCAAGAAGATTATAAAATTAGATCTCTCCATCACTTAAGGTAAAAACAGATGACTTATTGCAAATATTAACACTGTCCCCAAGTGGATGGGTGGTGTCAATCGCTCTCATACAAATCAAACTAGACCCTAGCCTTCATAACTTTGTGTTAATAACTGATATTTATTTCACATTGTTCACGTGATGATGGAAACTGACAGAGTATAGATGCTATGGATTCAGTTTATTCTGTTTTATTCCTCTCCTGACATTATTCCAATCCAAGAAGCCACCATCCAATCATAGTCATCGTCCAATCATTCTCCAAAAAGCCTCCTCATTGCACCTCCTAAACAGTCAGATCTACAGTTCCCACTGAGTGGCTCACCAGAGTGACTTCAAATACCTGGTTCCACTCCTGTTTCCTGATCCTATTACTGTGTCTCTAAGATACCTCTGCTCAAATGTTTGATATCCACTGTAAATGCTAAATTGCTCAATCACAAAATCGTTATAGTCCACTTCGAAAGGAAGCAGCTTCAGTTTACTTACAGGAAAAGTTGTCAAATTCACTGAAAAAGCATAGAACATTAAATCAGAAATATGGAAATCTGAACCTCTATACATCCACCCGACACCTGAGAAACAGACTTTGTTGATTATTTACAGGAGACAAATATTGTACAATTAGTTTAATCCAGTCGCATGTGTTTTTTCTTTTTGTGGCAAAATAAATAATAGGCTAATACATTGTTATTCTGTGAAGAACCTAACAGCAAATGTAAGAAAAATTGATCAACAGTTATGAAAATAAACTTTACATAGAGCAATTTATAAAAGAAATTTGAGATCAGCACTTAAAGATACAGCAGAACAGTCTTATCTGTCGACTGCAGAAGCCAAAACCATGATGAAGACAATGGAGGTAAGTATTTCAGCAGAATGCTGGAGTTGGATTGGATCGCAGCAGCAATTGAACCATAGACCAGACACCAATTAAAAGAAGAAGGTGAGAATATGAAGGGAAGGTGATTAGTGCTAGAACACATCTGATTAGTTGAGTGAGGGAACGATGGGATTAGAGTCAGGTTTCCTGAGAGTTGCTGGTTGATTGGAGTGATGCACTGGTGTTTGCGGTGAAACGAATCCCTGACAGGTATTTGCTTGGCTTTGTTTAGAATCAAAGCATTGATTACGAAACAGTCACTGGACTCACAAACTCAAATTCCATAAGTTCATACTTTCAGGCTGCAGAAATCACACATGATGGCACTGAGTATACTAAGGGTTTATTGGAATCATTAGTATAGATATACTTTTATTCAGTCAGTGGACCAGAAAGCAGTGCCATCAGAGGAGTGACTCAGGACCAAGTTTATTATTAATTTAATTACACGTCTTTTGTATTGATATAAAATAGAGAAAGCCATAATTCTAGTATTTGACGTGAGCATCCTGTTTATTTTTTGGCTTGTGCACACATTCCTCGTTCTCACCACGCCATCAAGCAAAATGACAAATTTGGAAGAAAGCAGCAGAGCCCTATATGGGTTTTTTTTAATACAACAGCTAAATAAAAGGAAATGTGTTGCACTGGAGACTGGCCCACATGTGGATGTTAGAACCCACATAGGGACGTTAATGCAGAGTATCTTTCCAAGATTCACCCCCCCCCCCAACACGGAAAGAAACGTCAGTCTTTTACCAGAATATTTACTGTATGAATTGTATTGTACATTCAAGATATTACTATTGACCTATGACCTATTTCACTATAGGTGGAAGTCTAATTAGAGATAAATAAGTATAAAATTTAGATCTAAGTTGTGCCTAGTAACAATTCTTATAATAGATATATATAGTTACAATTTCAGAATAAAAAACATCAGACAACGAAGGTGAGTGAAAGGTGCCTACATACTAGTCAAAAGGGGTGTGACTGGTGATCAAAATTCTGGTGATTGGCTGCATGGATAAATACTGGGATTGTGATTAGGTGAGTGTGATTGGTGCTCTGCTTGAGACTTGGAATGCTAGTGAAGCCCTGACGCTTTTTAATTACATGCCCCAGCATTAGTTTTTAGTTTAGCACTTGGGACCATCACCCAATACCCAGAACTCTCTAATTCTCTGTCACTGGCTGGTGGAATGATCTTCATACTATCCAACACTCTATTAAGCATTTAAGCAACAACCTGAAACACAAAAATTTCTTTTAGAACGTAGGAGAACACCTTGTAAACAATATGGCAAACCACACAAGAGCGGGAACTGGAACTGGACATACACAGGGGTCCCACCATGAGGTAAGTATCCCAAACGCCAGAGCTGAAGATCCTCTGGGTGAATATCTTCCAAGAAACAAACTCACATGTAAAGGGTGGTTTAAAACATGTAAAGGGGGAGAGGTTTTTATATGGAGGAGGTGTGGTGTTCAGGACAATGGTGACTGGTGATTGAGAGTTCTGGTTCTGTGCTATCAAATGGATTCCTGACAATCAAAGACCGTGATTTCCATGGTTACCTTCCTATTTGTTATGAACCTTCAATCACTTCAAGTTGGAAATTGGTTGGATGCAAAGATCTGGTTACTGAGTAAATTTAAAATATAAATAGCATGAAAAAGGCATATAAATGTCATATAAATGTATCGTCAACTAACAAGCAATTAAATGTCTGTGAGAGATAGTTACGGTCATTGTAACATCTGTTTTCTTCCCTGTTGAACATTCCATTTTCATTTAATCTGCTTTTGCTGTAACCCTGGGCTCCTACCATCTGCCTCTTCTCTTTCTCGTGTTTTATGTCCCTTTCATTATCGTTTGTTGTTTACTTTCCTCAGCAGACAAATATATATTTTTTTCTCTGGTAAATAAACCGCCTCCTTCAAGCAGCATAGGGTGAGCTGTCTTTCTCTTCATCATTGGTTTTAGCTTTCTCTCTCTCTCTCTCTTTCACATACATACTCACTTTCAGTCACTTACAGCAAGTAGAACCATTCCTAACTCTGATCTCTCTCCCCATGGTTCTGTTGTTTGGGGACAGAAAGATAGAAAGAGGAACCTGGATCAGGTGGAAGTTACCAAGAATGGGTCAAGGTCCTCAGCTAATGTGAACGCTGGACAGATATTTGGTTTGAATCACTTCTAAAGCGCTGCTCTCCAGACGTCCCTACCTAGTTTCAGGCTGTCTGCGGTGACTCATGTGAAGCAAGCAGAGGAGGAAAAATTAACCTCCTCACAAGGTTGTTTAGTTCTTCTCTATTTTACTAATGGAATATTGTTTACCTGAGTAAATCAGAGTCTTTACATTCAAAATGCATTGAGACAGTAGTTTACATATCTCCGTTTCACTGAAAAGCTGCATCCACCAAATGTTACTTTTACCAGTCTTAATTTTTACAGTACAAATAAACACAAAATGTTTACATTTCGTTGAATTATCTGTTAACATTTTGTTGTTCAAATTTGATTTATTCATTTTTATTTTTGTCAACACTTTTGATTTTTTTATTTAAAATATAAAAACAATTTTTTAAATTTTTTTGTAGTAAAGTAACAAAGATGAATACACTGAATTGTTATTTTTTTCTGTACAAATACAGTTTTTTTGTTGAATTATTGTGTAACATAATGAATTTTTTTATTTTTATTTATTTATATATATATATATATATATATATTTATATATATATATATATATATATATATATATATATATATATATATATATATATATATATATATATATATATATATATATAAATAAACAGCTTTAAAAGTTTTATTTTATTAATAAATGGCCCTGGATTTCTAAGGGTTAAACTAAAGTGACTGAGCGAAGCGTGAGAGGAGGAAAAGTGTAAGGATAATGATAAAGCTATCCCTCGGCAAAGTATGGTGTTTGGCTTCATCCCTGACAGGGGCAGCAGTAGACCGCCTACCTCATGCAGAGGAGCTTTGTGCGACAGAGATCCATCCTACAAGATGTTACCATTTTTACCATCGCTGTGTTATGGAAGAAAAAAAAATATTTACGGCAGAAAAATAAAGCTGCACGATTTCTCTGCATGGTCCTTTATTCACAGCTTCTTGCTAATTCAGCCACAACATACTAGGAAAAGATTTGTTTGAATGATGACCCGTCTCACCTCGTTCTACATTTACAGTAAAACTCAATCTGGATGTTCCTCAAGCTTATAGTCTTTTCTACACACTGCATGAAAAGTACTTTTTAATATTCATGGACAATAAAATACAAATGTTCATGATAAGAGATCTCCCGGGGCTTCAATCAATGCAAGATGTAGATGAGAGTGGGGAATCCCGAGGGTGTCGCAGATACACAACTATACATCTTCATGATACAATTATTAAGGAAAAAAATCTTCGGTACTATTTTATCACCATGGCACTGAAAATAAATACAGGTTATGACCTCTGGAGCCTTTCCAGTGGTTGAAAACATGAAGCACACATTGCACAAAGGTGGACGACCTTCCTGCAGACTGCGGATTCAAGTGATCTGTATTAGAGGTCTTTGTCAATATTGAATGAAGCCATGAGGTTGATTATGTTTTTCTTATGATTTGTTCTTTTTATGATGCACAAAAAGAAAGGGTAATACATCTAATTGGTTTAGATGGGACTCTGCTTTCCTGGGGGGTTTAAAACATGTTTGCTATTGTTATAACTTGACTAAAACACTCATCTGAATTGGAAAATAATTATTATTTTACCTCTTTATTCTTGTTAAGAGTCCTCTTAGCCTTTTAAAACCTCACCCACACATGTGACAACAATGCATTTGAATAAACATATGGTGGGATGATTTCATTAATTGTTTGGCATGTTCTGAAAATGTATGAAGCTTATGGATAGCTAAGATTTTGTGTTACTACCTTTTGCCTCAATTCTAGTCCATTTTCACAGTGAGGGATTTTGTGGGATTGAAATCCAGTCATGAACTGAAACAGAAACAGCTGTGTAGGAGGTTTAAACTGGCCGAGGAACAACAAACTGGCGAAATTGTGAAAGATACTTTCTTGTCATGACAAGATTGAGCACAGGAACAAGAAACAAGGTAGTTTTACAGCATCGACAAGATCTCTCGCAGACAAAGTAGATTGTGAAGCATGGTGGAAGTTTTTTTAAGATTTGGCGCTGCATTTCTGCAAATGGAGTTGAAGATTAGAGCAGGATTAAAATGTTATTGATGCTGAGAAAAACAGATACTTTTCCATTATGCAACTACATCAAGGAGGCTTATAGTGGAGACAGAAGTGTGTTAGACAGCTACATTCACAGAAGATCTGCGGTTAGTTCCCCAAGATGTGAAATAAAACATTTTCTCTGTTTACAGTCTTTTTTCACACCTGCCTAAAACTTTTTCCCAGTGCTGTTTAATTGTTCTGCGAGTTACACTGAAGATGGCGACGGGGTTGTCTGTCATCATGACCGGTAAAGCTATGATTAACCCTTCACACTGTGTAATGAACAAAACATAACTGGACACATGCAACAGTGATTGTGAAAAGACTTTGAATAAATGCCTCCTCTTTTCATTTTAAAGCTGCCACTGCACAACCAACGCTTTTGTTGAGTATTGTGTCAGAGTATATTTTCAGCTTGTGCCATTTGAGGAAATTGCACCAGCATGTAACACGACTGTGTGCTTCAGAATATCCGATTGTAACATCAGTGTTGTTTTTTTAGATTGTTCAAAGTAAGCTGTGTTGTCTATTTAACTTGTTTTCCCTCCGATCTTACAAGATAGTGTTACTGCCATCTTGCCATTCACAAGTCAGTGGGAAACAAAGTGAAGGCAAACAAACATGAGTTTTTAACATGACTCAATGTACAAAGCAAAGAATGAAGGGACAATAGCTGACAAATGAAATTGCAGATCATTAAATGAATCAATCTGCTTAAAGGCACAGTGTTTTGTGGTATTTTTAAATCCCCTTTCATTTAAAAGCATGCAGAGTGTAGAACTCTTAAACCCCAGTATTTGCTTGCTTGAACAGAAAAGATACGACAGACTATTAAGGCATAATTACAAAAGCAACTGCAGCAAAACTGTTGAATTGAAATAGAAAATAATGGATTGCGTACCAAACAATGACATGGACTGACAATGAAAAGCCTAATCTTGTAAAGATTGATTCCTCCCAATTAATCATATTCCATTGACAAAGATATATAGCCATCGACAATAGATGGAATAACTCAGAGAAAAGAGACGAGATTATGGTTTTGGGTTGTTTTTATTAGTCCCTTAGGCCAGGTCCAAACGTACGCAGGTTATTTTTTTTAAACTGTGTTCGTTCTCACAGTATGTACAAAAAACCTGCATCCACATGTGTACGTTTACAAAAAACACATCCCCACAGACACTCCAAAACACCTGAAACACTGTAATGACTCTACCAAACCAACAAGTGGCTGCAAATTCATGGCGTTTTTAAATGTATTATTCAGCACTGCGTGTGCAAACTCGTACGGCTCTGGTCAGGGATCAAATAGTAAAAATTCGCAGGTAATTGGTTGATCATATGCTTTCTACATATTTACTTATCGGAATCGATGCTGGTTTGTCGGCAAAATATAGTAAGAAATATTGATTTCATTTAGATTTTTCTTTTGTTTGCTCACTTTGCATTTTATACAGTTATCTATATAGTAGACAAAGTTCAGGTTTTTTATTTAATTTCAGCTGGTTAATTGATCTTTCAAAAACTAGAGGTAAATAGACTTTCAAAAAACAAACAAAGTAGACGTTAGATATAATAATTATAATTTTCCCACAGGAGAGACCTTGTTGATGCAGTATAACTACCTTGTGTTGTGTTGCTGCAATGACAAAAATTTTCTTTCTCAACCTCACCTTGGTAGAGTTTGGCTGTTTCTCACCCAGTCCTAAGCCTCTTACATAGAGGTCTCTTTTCAGTTCATTACTGAAACAGTTCATAAATGTTATGAATCAAGAGTTTAACATAATTGGTTGATCATGTGCAAATTTACCAGTAGGAACTGATGCTGGTTTGATGGCAAAATATAATTGATTTCATTTAGATTTTTCTTTCGTTATTCGCTTAGTTTGCGATCGAAAATCATTCTTTATTTAGAGCATTTTTGAAACTTCCCTAAAACGTTAGCACAGTTCTGTACGTGCATTAAAAAGGGCTTAAACAAATAAATGTTTTGAAAGGTAATCACATAGAAAAATATTTTTGGTGTTTCATCAAATGTTACATATTAAATGTGTGGTTGTGGCATGCATACTTTGAGCTAAAGTCTTTTTTAAGAGGATGCTTCCTCGTTTAGGTGTTTTTCTTGATATGGAAATGGTATTAAAGAGCTGTGGGGTTCAGACGTTGCATAATGGTAACAAAAAAGAAATGTCATCCAAGGAGTCTCGGTTACCTTGCACACTTTAAATTCTCTCTGACAGGATCCCTAAGTGTCTGAGATGGGTAGAGAGTGCAAAAAAAGCCAGGAGTTGACAAAAAGGGAATCTGTTTCCAGTGTAGAGATTGGTTCGGGGTACCAGGTGTTTGCAGGGTGATGTGTTTTGCTCAACCTCACCTTGAATTATCCAGTGCTGAGGGACTCGAGTTCAAATTCCTCTGAAAAGCGTGATGTCATGCTTCCGCTCCGTAACACATCCAGTCATCTTCTCCAACCAGAGTCAGTCTATTAAATCTAGTTCCGATCCAACTGAGCGTGTTCATTATTTTCTTTCTTTTCAATCTCACCCGATTGAATCGTCCCTGCGATAGAACCACTCACCTGCTTTCCTTTTTTCTGATATAATTGACTAATGTTAGAGAAAAACAGCACATACATGGGTTTAATGAGTCCAGCTGTGTTCCTTGTGGTCCAGGAGCTTGTTCGCCGTTAGAGTGCAGTAATGGATCTGCGTCATTCTCTGCCATATTTGATTTGTACCATAAGCGCTCTACTGCTGTGCTCATATTTCTTCAGTTTACCGTTCTGGCATTTTATTTCCTTTTCAAAATGTTTTTTTGTCGTTTCTTGCAAGGGCAGCTCTAGTGGAAAATTCTGCATGAGTATGGTTCAAAACACAGGAGCTGGTGGCTGTTTTATCTGATCAAAGTTACCAGATAAGATGTTCCGTTGTGAAAGCGTTTCATGGTGTGATGTGAATGATATTAATCTGGACAGCACTCACTCATTGTTATTTTATGAGGCAACAAGCACCACTTTAAGCTCAGTCACATTTCTAAGATTCAATTATGTATTAAATCACACGGCACATTGTTATCCGTCCAGCACTGTTCGAGCTGCAGCCAGCAGAAACAACAGAAACTTTCCAAATGATGTTTTGCTCTTAATGTTTTGTATTCCCCTTTAACATCAATGGCTTGTCTGTTGGTAAAGCAGCCCATTCTTCCCTGCAAAAAGCCTCCATCTCTTGAAATCTCTATGGTTGTTTTGGATGAACTACACGTTTGAGTTCTCCCCAGAGTTCTTCATTGATATTAATCAGGAGAATGACATGACCACTCCAAAAACTTCACTTCGTTCTGGTGGAACCAATGAAAAGTGGGTTTGGAATTGTATTTTGGATCATTGTCAGTGTTTCACAGTGGAGATACTGTTCCATTCATCAAAGGCCTCAAATTTGGTCTCATCGCTCAAGTCTCTGAGCTGTTTGCCATATTGTAAACACAGGACTTTGTGGTATTTGCACAGTGATGTCTTTTTTTCTAGTGACTCGACCATACAACCCATATTTCTTTGGATGTTTCCCTATTCTACTCGTTGTAACAACCACGCCACATTTTTCAGAGAGCCCCGTATTTTAGCTTGTGTTTCAAGTTTTCCCAATTGTGCACAACACAACTTTGCAAACCCAACGCTATTGCAAATCAAAAATGGCTATTGCAAATAAAAAACACAATTAAAACACAAAATATTTAAATTTGTGTTTTTGATTTTTGTTGCGTTTTTGATTTCTGCACCGATTTCCCAAGGCTGCCCATTAGTGCACCATATACCACATATTACAAATAAAGAAATTTGGAATTTTTGAAGTTGTTTACAACAGGATTTATGGAAATTCATGTTGAAAATAAATGTGCTAGTCCTTTACATTTCAACATTTATTTTAAACATATTAATTAAATATCTTGGCACTATTTCCAGGTTTCGCTTCAATGCCATGGCTGTTTCTTCCCATCGGAACCCTTCTGTGATTAGTTATGCTTTCGGTGGCATGATATACAGTGAAAAAAATGCAACACGTGGATATTAAAACATGGAAACCCAACTCTGTCATATTTTCAAGTCACAGTTCAATAAATGTCCACGATCATTCCTTCTGTTCATGAGAGTGAAGAGCCAGAGCGCTAGCCTGTAAACAAGCTCACTAGCCCCGACCCCCCCCCCCCACACACTTCTTTTTTACCATTCATGTCATGGAATCAGTGACCCATCAGTGCAATGCAAATCAACGTTATTGCAAATCAAAAACACAAATTTAAATATGTTGCGTTTTATTTGTGATTTTGGTTTTCAATTGTTTTTGATTGGCAATAGCGTAATGCGCATTACGTTTATTTGTGTCATTCCCTAACAAGCCACTGTAGTATGTAACCTTAACACCACAACTGTAAAAACAAGTATCAAAATATTATTTTCTATTATTTCAATAAAAGATAGCGATAAAGGTTAAAAAAGCTTTGAAATAAATTAAACATTTTAAACCTTCATCTACGTTTGAACCCCATCATTGCATCATGGAACTTTGTGAAACCTTACAAGGAACTGGATTAGACATATTAGGTCAGAAAAAGCCATCTAATGCAACAATATTTTTATATTTGGCTAAATATCTTCAATTATCTGTTTCTATATTTCCATGAACAGTGATGTAAATTGACCCATTAATATCTTAATTAGTAATAAAATGAATGCATTCCTATTTTTCAAGCATCTGTTCTTCTTCCTCTTTCATTCATCCAAACCTCCTGTAATGAATGGCCTGAAACTTGGCACTGGCAGGTGTATTTTTCTGCCTCTCTGTTGGAAGCTGCCGTTCGTTATTATGGCGCTGCAATTAATCCTGGGACTTCCGAGTCAATATGTGGCCTGTCATTAGCTCTCCATGGGTTAAATCCACAGTGAGAATCAGAAATGGGCAGAAATTAACTTCCTGGGACGTGCTCAGAATATACACACTGTATGTCAAATGTATTTCTAAATGGATGGACGTGATGCTGAACATTATTTTGGTGGATTGTTAGCTGGATGAAGATTTGTAAACAACAAATTATATATTTGCATAAATACAAATAAGACTAGACAGCTAAAGTTTGTGCACAAAACTTCCTGTTGGTTTAAAAGCTTTATAAGCAAAACTGAATGGTCGCCAAGGTAGAAGGTTTTGGTTGCTATGGCGGAACCAGTGGGAACATACGAAGTTTGAGTAATATAAACTAAGCCCGTGATTTATGATTTTTCTCAGCTGAGATGCCAGAGTGGTTGCTATGGTAAACAGTCAGGTTGCTATGGAGTGGTTCTGTTGCATTTTCCTATTTATTTTAAGTCAACTGTAAATATTTAACCCTCTCTAGAGCCTCAAATACTTTTGCTTGATATGTTCTGGCACTGTTTGAAGTTTCTGTGATGTTCTAAGTTTGAGTTACAATTTTACAAAGTTTCACCCCATGTAAAGTTAATGAAAATTTCTCTGGATTCTCAGAGAATTCCCAGAATTCCTTTAGTGGTATGAATATGTATGGATCTGTGGTACACAATGTGTTTTATACAGTATTTCTCTTTGATTTCTGTTGGATGTGGGCCGCCATGGGAAATATAGTGCAAACCCAAACACCCCTCCACCCGCCACATCTGTCAACAGCTGTCCTGTTTTCAGCTGGGCTTTAATAAGATGCCACGCTGCTCATTCGCGTGATGAATCAGAGAGCTTCAAGTGCATGATCATTTCAAAATATTCAGTCACAATGTTTTATTTGGGCAGTCTTACTAAATTATGCTCCGTCAGCCCTGACTTCATGGTGTCCGTGCAAAAAATTAAATATGTTTGCTGAGAAGGTGTGCACCATGTAAACTCACCAACTGCACCACTGCTCCAACAGTGATGTAATCTCTTTGCTGACAAATGCTTTGTTCCATATTTGGATTCATCAAACTAATGTCGCTAGAGATGAGAGGAAGTATGGATTGAATCAATAGAGTCAGCTTGTTTATTGAGGGACTGCAAGGCTTTGATCGTGTGTTATCTTCAGACTTGTCAGATGCTTTTTTAGGAGCTAGCAATAGGGAACAACAATCAGATAATCTGTTGTTTTGTGTCTGGATCATGCTAAAATGTGAGGAACTCGTGGTTTCATAACATCATTTAGAGATGGAAGGAAATAAACCCAAGGTATTTCTTGAAGATTTGCAAAGATAATCAATTCTAACATTAAAATAGCAATGAAAAAAAATATGAGGCATCTATAAAGCTCATAACAGGTCTACAGACACTTACATTGTGCAGACGTTTCCATTAACCCAAAGCATGATTTGAAGAAAACCAAAAATGTTCTGAAACACTGATAAATGCATTATTTTCAGATATTTTTTTCTTGGTTCATCTTGCAAGAGAGTTCATTCATTAATTCATATTCCTGCCCGCTTATTCCCTTTCAGGGTCACTGGGGTCTCCTCGCCTCATCAGGGGTACACCCTGAACACGTCACCAGTCCATCGCAGGGCTGCAAAGGAGTTCAATGAATCTTTATGCTGGTGTAAAGATACAAATCCATCCACCCAACCATCCATCCATAAATCCTTCCTTCCTTGCATCCATCCACCCACCAATCCATTCTTCCTTCCATCCATTCATACCTCAAGCCATCCACCGACAGACCCTCCCGATGCAGTATTACTCTTTGCTTTTTCTTGTGCTCAATCTTGCCATGACAAGAAATAGTCTTTCTCCTCACCTTGGTAGCAGAATTTTCACATCCTCACCCATTTAATCCTCCTTCACAGTAGTTTCTTTTTCAGTTAATGACTAGGTTTCCACCTAGGTGTTATAACGATGATTATTAGGAAGTTCCAAAGTTTTAAAAGACTTGTTTGCTTACATTGTCTAAAAGGGAGATGCTTCATCAAAACCCAAAGCATGTTTTTGGAGTAAACCACAAATGAGTTGAAACACTATTATTTTCATTCTTTTTTCAGATCTGTACTTGGTGCCTCCTGCAAGAGAATGCATTTCCTCACCCATTTCTTTAAGCTGCCTACACAGCTGTTTCTGTTTCCAAGGGTCAAGTTGCCTAGGTGTTATATTGATGATTAGTAGAAAGCTCACTGATTTTATCACCCAGGTTTAAGTCTCCTACTGTAAACAACTCTGTTTCAGTTCATGACTTGGGGTGAACCTATGTGTGGCATTGTTGATCATTAGCAGATATGCAATGAATACATTTCTACAGAATCCCTGATTTCTGCAACTGTACCTATATAAACGTGATGTTGGTATGAAAGAAAAAGGTAGAAATATAAAAAAAAATTTATTAGATTTGGATTTTTCTTTGTGTTTCATTTTCATTGACACAAATCAATGTTAACCCCTTACTCTTTGTGCTCTTCAAACAGAACGATGTTGACAAACTGGCCACAGGATGTTGGAATTGGGCACTTGTTCGGTCAGCTCTCAGACTCTCTCTGACCGTAATGTCTTGGGCATCCCTTCTTTGGGTCAGGGCATGTATGGAGGGAGCCCGCCTCCACGCTGTTTCCTTCTCCAGCCTCAGGAACCAGAAACCTGGCTCAAGCATCGGGGAAACCTGGAGGACAATTCCTTTTCTGGCTCACTTCTGGCACCTCAGAGCTTGGCTGACAGCCTTCTGTCCCATACATCCAGTTTCGATGCTCTGTATGTCCCAAATGCTTGTCCCAGCAGTCTGGCACCAACCTCTCTGGATTTGGGTGGGTCTTGCGAAGGCGGCGCAGGATTTGGTGTGGACCCCGACATGCCTGTCAGCCCGAATATCATTAAAAGACGCAGAGGGGGACTCATTGAGCAACGGGACATCATTAAAGCGCACCAGGCACATAAGATCCAGAGCACCCCACAGGCCCGGCGCAAGGAATGGGAGTGAGTTGAAAATGCACACACTCAGCATGCTACTGAGTCATTTCAATTGGTTTAATTTTTCTGCCAGGATTAATCGGATTAAAACTGTATGTCAGTCAAATATATTTTTGTTTTAGTTCACACTTTATTTTTGTTCCACTTCCTCTGTGATGACGCAGTCTAAAGCTTTCATTGGTCATAAGAGAACCCAAACCACTCTAAGTGGCCCAGATTACAAATATCTTTAAATTTGACATTTTGGGTTTTGAATCCTTTGATGCTTTGATACTTCGCTAAAAATGTGGATTGTTGCTATATTTCAAAGACGAGCGGTTTTTAGAAGTTTGTTTCTTTAGCAATTCATCTGCATTGAAAATTAACATAATTTTTTCAAATGTTGTCTATTGTGTTCTAAAGTGTTTAGAATCTGGAGTAAATTTTTGGACAGCTTAACTTGTAAAAGTCTGTGCCCACACGATTTACGCCGAACCCACCACTAGTAAATTTTTTATATTATATTTTAGTGTAATTTTCAAATATAACATGTAGGTTCATTAGGGTTTCACACAAATATTTCAAGAATTATGATACGTAATTTGCAAGGTATTTCAAAATAAAATGTGAAAAAATTGTGTGCGATTTCACAAACCCCAAATTCATGACTTCTAGTGGGGAAAAGAAGTAATACTCTTTGGGAGTACAATACCTGTGATATGGATTGTGTTTTGTAAACATCTGGAACAAGAAAAAGCACAATGACACAAAAAGTGGGACAGTGAATAAGGTTTAGGAGAGGTTCAGCTGTTTTTTTTTCTATACAATTTTTTTATACATTGTTTTGACCTTCATTGTGCTTTTTGGGGCGATTTATGAATTTTTGTTGTCAACAGCTTTTTATTATTGTTTAAGAACATAAAAACTTTTTTTGTGTACAGTTTCAGGATTGTTGTGAAATTATTGTGTAACGTAATGACAAATATCTGTAAAAATGTTTACATTTATTTTATTTTTAATTGTAAAGTAATTACAATTACTGCTCCAGACTTCTAAGGGTTAAGATCCTTTAGAGAAAAAGTGTGTAAAACGAAAAACACACCAAAAGTAATAAATAACAATAAATAAATAACACCAACAAATTAGTCATTTAAAACAAACAAAAAAGTAGTTAAAATAAGAAATTTTATTAGTTTATAGGTTATTATTTTTACAGGGATTGTACTGTAAATTTTCCATGTTATTATCATGTTTTCATGATTTACAGCTTTCTAAATACATGTGATCCTATGCGTTTCTAACAAAAAAAAATTAATGTCTTGTATTAGAGATTATACAGTAAATTTCTGAAAATAAACTGTATTTTCATACAATTTGAACTGTTAAATGTAAGGTCTTACATTTCACAGTAAATTCTACGGCTATCATGTTTTGTGAAACAGAGTTTTTTCTGTAGCATTTATACAGTATTTTGCTTTTACATTACATTGGGTATTTCTTACAGTGTGTGAGGTTAGGAAAGAATTAGTTCAACTGAAGCTCACAGACAACAAGCACTTTAGTTGTTTATTCTGATACAATTTATTAGTTCTTTTCATTTATATTCTGCAGTTAGAATTCCATGGTCTACAAAGGAGGGCTTTACCCGAAGCTGTTGTCACTGTTTCTCGTCCACCGCATCCCGTTGGATAATTAAGACTTTTAAGCAGTGCATTTGCTTTGAAGGAAGCGAACAAAATGAATGGGCCTTGAGGGATGTGGTGGAGGCTATAAATTCTAGCCAGAGACCACAGCTGCACATATTTTTCTAGGCACTATATGTTCAAAATGAATGAAATATATCCACTCAACTGCTGCGGTTTTCACAATTGCTCAGTATGATTTATTGCTTTAATGACGTTTTATTGTTGGAAAAGAGGGTGTGATAAAATTAAAAGAGTAAAATATGTGTATGAAAAACACATTTTACAACATTTGTTAAAAATAGCATTAAGCAGATAAAGTATAATGGATATTCTAAGCAAATGCAACCTTATGCAGTGTTTCCCCTACCATTCAATAGCCCACCACTTAAAGACACGCACCCATCGGCCTCTCCAAGAAAAAATACAGATTTTATTTTGCATAAAGTGGGTCTGTGAACTTAATTGGATTCAATGCTGAAACAGGAGCTTTAAACCACAACTTGGAAGCGACTGTCGCTCACCTCCTCTCTCTCTCTCTATTTCTTACAACGTAGTGAAAGTTAGTGAAACCTGGGGGGTATTCCAGAAAGCAGGTTATGTGACATACCTGGGTATGTTTAAGGATAAGTTCGTGGATAACCTCAACTTTCGGTTCCAAAAACGGAGGTAACTTTCTGGGTATGTATGTAACCATAGCAACTGACTCTCTGAAGATAACCTGCTCGGGAGCAGGTTATGTTTCAGTGTAACTTCGTTTCAGAAGGTTGGTGAGCATGGCGTGCCCTTTTGATGAGGATCCTGTGGACGTAGAAGCACAAATTATATGAGGGTTTTTTTTTAGTCGGGAGAGGGTTATAAGACCGCGTATTGATGTGTTTGCATACCCTAATGAATATTTGAAAGAGCGTTATCGTTTTTCAAAAGATTCGTTAGTTTATTTAACACATCTTTTAAAACCGCATATCGCGAATGTGACAAACCGCAGTTCTGCGCTTAGCACAGAAAATATTCTGTGCATAGCACTTAGGTTTTTTGCGTCTGGACATTTTTTGTACAGTGTGGGCGATTCAGAGCATGTGGGAAAGGCAACTGTGCGTAGAGCCGTTCGTACAGTATGTCTGGCACTTAAACAGTTCTTACCCATGTTTGTACAGTTCCCTGGCCATAAACCTCTGCTTGTTATTAAAGACGAATTCCACAGAGTGGCAGGTTTGTCCTTTGTAGTAAAATCTATGACGCATATTTAATATTTAGTCATATTATGTATATCTATACATGTATTAATTATTTTCGTAGTGATATAACATATTCAAAAGGCTGTATAAGTCATACTTCATTATTTTGCATTATAATAAAACGGGAGCCAATACCAAATTTGTAATTTAATACACTCACGCATTTACTCTGTCCGATATTTTTTGCCAAGCCAACTCTCTTGCTTTAGCTGATGCAGCTGTATTGCTTCTTTTTAATATTATTGGCTTAAACTCCTCATAAGCGTGCATTAAAACCTCCAACTCCGCCTCTGTGAAATACGCCGCTCTCTTTTTTTCGCTTTGACTTTCCATGGTGACTCGTGAAATCGGCGATCCATTGAAAATGTCTTTATATATGCACCGTGCACGCGCATTAACTCTGGGTAACCAGTTGGAGGTTGATTAAACTTACTCTTCTCAGGTGTTTTGGAACCGACATACTCATGGTATGCCTGTTTGGGGTAAATCAACCCAGAGGTTATGATTTATCATATGGTAAGTTAACCAAGCTTTCTGGAATACCCCCCTGAACAGAAAGTTTTATGTTGTCTTGTGTTTACTATGCTAAACAGACAGAGATATGCCATGGCGGTTGCTATAGTAAACAGCCTGGTTGCTATGGAAGGTCAATGACATGTTACCTGTGTCACTGTGAAACAAACAAAACCAGTGAAGTCCCCAACATCTGAAACTTGGGGGATTTTTGGGGGAAAACCACAAAATGGCAAAATGTAATATGTCAGTTTTGGTGCGTGTTAGCTCTAACAGAGACCTTCTGCTTTGAGTCTGTGTCAACTTTAGCTCTTTTGTAAATCTGCAGCTAACTGAAAGCACTTTAATATGATTCGTATTGGCTTGAAACTACAGGGGGGCTCTTGAGAATAACAGAGGGGGGTTCATTTCGCCTTTAGAGAGGTTTTGTTTACAGCTCCTGTTTAACAGATGTCGGATTGAGGAGCAGAATGCTCTCTTTTTTCTTTAATTAGTTATCAATAGTGGAAATTTGTATTGACAAGAGCCTGTCAAGAGGAGAGCTTTGTAGTTGTCAGTTATCTGAGAGGGAGCGAGGCCCCTCGGACACTGGCACATCGATCTTGGTGCGTGCGGCTCCGTGTGGAGAGCACTAAGCAGGGGGGCCTCCTGGAGGCTGCTATGGGACTAAAGAGCGCTTTATAGAGGGAAATCGATGTGGTTAGCACGGCCTCTGACCCGGTGCAGTGAGGTTCCAGAAGCCTGAGGTCAGCAGCACAGTTTAAGCTGCAGCACGAAGCGCCCTGAGATGCCCTGAAAAGAGCTTCTGAACATGCCACACAAAAGCTAATCGAACTCCTCAAAATAAAGAGCTGCACTGCAGGAGTGAGGCATGCACCAGATGTTTAGAAAATCCTCATTTATAAAGCATGAACTTTAGTATATTATCCCATTTTAATAAGCTATAATCTGATTGAAGTGGAACTTTTTTATTGGAACAATTTTTTTATCAATAAACTAAGATTATTATGAATTTTACTCCTAAAATAGTGTTTCTGTTTAACTCTATGAGGCAAAAAGCACTTATTCATCTGATCTAAAAACTATGTAGTGTCACAGCGGTTTAAACTGCGCCACACACAACAGACTTTTAAGAATCAACACCCAATTTTATTTACCCAGTGGGCAACAGTGTGTCTGTGTCATTAAATCACGTTTCAGTATGCGAATCTCAGCAGCAAATACTCAGGTGAACAAGCGTCTAATTGTGTTTCTAAAAGCAGACTATTATTTATCATTTCTGCTTTATCTTGTATCTAGCATTACTTTTCACATTTATTCAAACAGATAAATCAGTAGAAATGACAGGAAGCGAAGTGGGTAGAGAGAGGTGCGAAGTCTGGCTACTGCGCATATATGTCTGGCGCACGTCCAGCTGGCTATTATGTGGCATTTGTGTAGTAATGGCTTTCTTCTGAAACTGCCTCGCCTTATTTTTTTCAGAGAGCCCTGTACTTTATCGTAAGTTATTTGTGGGTTTGTCTTTGCATCCCTTACAATTTTTCTGGCAGTTGTAGCAGAAAAATGTTGTTGGTTTCAACAGAATCCCTCACTTTCCACTTCTTCATCTGAGTTTGAATGCTGCAGGTTGGCATTCCCAGTTCCTTGGATTTCTTTTTATATTGTTTTCCTGTAACAACCGTTCCCTGTAGTCCCTTTGATGGCTCTTTTGCTTTCTCCATCGTTCAAAATTCAGAAATGTTGGCGCATCACTGGATGAAAGAGGCAAGGGTCTATCAGGAGCTCAAAAACAGGTTGCTGGTGAGGATGGTTACCTTTACCAGCCTCTCAAAATCTTTTTTTGTCCGTCTTTATGCATGTTGTCAGGCCAGAAACCTTTGATCAAAGTAATTTGGAAAGTTTCTGTTGTCATTTGGTTTTAAAAAGAATAAACGCATTTCTTTGACAATAAATTGCTTCAACCAACCGCAATCCATGAGTGGAGATATTGCTTTTGTGTCATATTTTCTCAAAAATGGCCAAGAAATCAGAAAATTTGCCACAACTTATGAGCACAACTGTATGCAAAAGCTCTCTGCTATTTGCTTTTTAAAAGTTGGGAGCGACTTGTCTAAGTCATGGCAGGTGCCTGACCAACAACTGTTTCTCTTAGAATACGCTGACAAATAGAGCATGTGGCCGGCTGGAGAGGGGAGCTCTTTTGTATCCCTCACTCCAGGCCAATGTGTTTACTTCAGGCTCCAGCCAGACCACATCACAGCTCCAGACCCCAGGTATTAAATTTCTCAGGGAGGATCAATACCTCACACAATGTCCGGGTGAGCAGGAAAGGGGGTGACCCTGACAGTGTTTATTGAGTGAGTTAAAGGTTTGAGCATGTGCAGTGAAAGCGCTTTAGAGGGTTCTTCATTATCAAGTTCGATCATTCGCTCTTTTCATCACCTCTGACTGCCGAGGTCCCCAGAGAGATGCATGGACGATGAGCACGAGGCGTTTTACTTTTAGATTGAATGTTTCATAATTTTTTACACTCAAGGAAAAACAATATCAAGTAGGTCTGTTTGTTACATGTGCTTATTTAGCTGAATGTTATTTGCAATATTCATTTGGTTCAAGGTTTAAGAGTTTTGGTTCTGGATCAAATCCACCGCGACCTAATGTTTGTTTGGTGTCCGATTCATGTTTTTGGTTCATCTTGAGGCTTGGTTGTTGAAAGAGATTGCAGATTTTTAGCAACCACAAAAACTGCTAATTTGCTGAATTCAATTGTGTAAAAAAAAAAAAAACAAAGAACACTCACAGGCCACTTTATTAGGTATACTTTGCTAGCGCATTCTTCAGTGATGTGTTGTGCATTCAGAGATACTCCTCTGCATACCCCAGTTGTAACAAGGGGTTATACTGATGCATTTTTATCTATAAAATACCATTTTTAGAGTGCTTATTACATTTTGTTATATTTTACTGCAAAAAAATTCAAAAATTGAGAACGAACGGTTGTTATGTTTTATAACAAAAAGCAAAAGTGTTGAGACAAATAAAAATTCACAAATCCCCTCAAAAAGGCAAAGACAAGGTCAAAACTTTGAAAAGTGCAAGCCATATCACAGGTATTGTGACTTGTATTGTGACTTGTAAACCCTTCTTTTCACCACTTGATGATACTACTGGCACTGATTTGGGGTCTGTAAAATGAAACTGAATTTCTCACATTTTAATATGAATTACCTTGCAATTCATGTGTCATAACTCTTGTAATGTAAGTTTACAACCCAAAATATTCAAAACTAATCCATTTTATGATACTACACATATTTGAAATCAAAATTAAACAATAGGTAGGTAGTGTCATTCCTACTTAATTCGTTTTTAAAAATAAAGTGTGAGTTGAAAAAAATCATTTTATGATTAAATAATTTTTTGTAGTTCTTTTGAAAATAGATTTCTAAAGCAGAATTACCCCAAACATGTTCCCAGGACACATTTGAATGTTCTTTTATCATTTCTGTATCAGAAACGTAAGGTCTTTATTTATTCTATTGTTTTGATTGTGTCTCCTGTTTAACGTTTGATAATCAAAGTGGCAATTAATAACTTTGAAATGTGCTCAATGCGACTGCTTTAGTTTTATTGTGATTCATAGAACCAATCGAAGAACTTTCAAGCAGTATTACTTTTAACTACTTTGAACATTGCACACATAATTAAATTCCATTAAAAAACGCACACAAAAATCAATTATTAACTTTTGGTTGTGCTGTTTTAAATAAACTGTCTTTAAACTCTAATAACTCTGTCATCAAAGTTCAATAGTCAGGCAAACATGTCAAGTCTTCTGGTTTCCCAGCAAGTTTACCATTGTTTGTTGCAGATTATTGGCAATATAATCAATGATATGTAAAGAAACAGATTTAAACCGAAGAGTTAATGGCCTGTAGAGACTTCCTTCCACCCTGGCTTGTGTTAATCGCTGTCGTTGTAAGAAGATCCACTTGCACACACCGTCTAAACATTTTATAGACTGGGTCTAAACATCAAGAGCCGGACAATGTCTGGCCTCAAACGTGCATCCCATTATAGCAATGTCAATAAACAGATGAATGGGAAAACTGCAGATGCATTTACCACTTTGTGGACTCTTAAAAGACGTTGAGTGGGCTGGGGGCAAAGCCAAAATGTAATTTCAGAGGACTGGAGCTCTCATTACAGACTTAGCTGCAGTTATGAGCTGGGGATGGTGTGTTTGGGGGTTTGGGTGCTGGTTTTCAGTAGGGGGTCACACACAACCAACGTCTTTGTGTGCTTTTAATCCTCCCAGCCAACACAGCTTTGGCCAGATTTCATCATGAAAGTGCCATGAAATAACTACTTTTTTCTTCGCAGCAAATCTCCACTAATCCTGCAGGCTGAAGAGACAAAGGCCTTTGGGCTCCCAGCTTTTAATGGGGTTCAGAGGCTGCTCAGCTGAGGTTCTTCTAAATGACTTATTTTGAGGGGACACTAATTCAGCTTGACAGGCAAGAACCTTGCAAAGGAGGAATAAAGCAGAGGCTTGAAGACAAGCGAGAGAAAGTTGAGGACAGATCTCATGCTTTAAAACGTCGACCAGGTGTAAAAACATCAGAAACTGTTCAACCACACGAGCTGACGTTTCAAAAAGTGTCATGTACATATTTTCTGCATCTGAAAGTGATAATTTAAAAGGTTGAAATTATAACCCGAATATTTTACAGCATGTTGTTCAGCAGGTTGACTTATTTTGGCAAAGAGGAAAAAATGTAACAATGTGGATGGTAATCTAATGCCAGGATAGTCCAACTCCCATGTGCACACACACACACGCACACACACACAACGATTGAGGAGTGTGCAAGGGGCCTGATACTCGTGGGAAACATAATCTAGCCCTCCACATGCCTCGCCTTGCAGGTTCTGAGCTGCACAGTGTCAGGATTTAGACGAATTAAGCTCGTGAGCCGCTCGGCTGCAGTTTTACTGAGGATGATCTGATCAGATCAGTTCTGAGGTTTGGGCCTGAGCTAAACTGCTTCTTGAGCTCAATGAGAGGGAGAGAGCGTTTGTAGAGAAATGCATGATGGGACAACACAGAATGACCAGCAGATTTAACAGTAGGTGTGTTTTAGAAAAGATGTTTTGGCTCGAAATAAATAGATAACAGCGGCACGGTGGCTCAGTGAGTAGCACTGTTCTTTCAGTTAGAAGGTTCGAGGCTCCCCGGTGACCATCCTGGAAGGAGTTTGCATGGGTTTCCTCCCAGTACACCGGTTTCCCCAACAATCTCCCCTAAAAAAATTGAAGTGACGGTTAAAAGTGAAGTTAATGTGTGTGTGTGTTGTCCTACGATGGACTGGCGACCTGTCCAGGGTGTGTTAGAAAATTAATGAATGAATAGATAACACCCATAAAGGTGTGTTTTGATGTGCGTTCTCACATTGTAATTGTCAAAATATGGGTCCACTCAGCAAAATAAACCAGCCAGGCAAACACCCCCACCTTGAAGTTAAAACTCTGAAAAGCTGAAGAGTATAGATGGAAGACAGAGAACAACAGAAATCAAAGGCTTTTTTTTATCTGCCCACCACATTGTTTTTGTGTGTGTGTGTGTGTGTGTGGGGGGGGGGGGGTCCATTGCCTGCTCATTGAAGGGTTATGCTTTGCCTAAATCGCCCAAGTTCAATAGTTTCAAAAAACTTGAGCCCCCAATCCCCCCTGTCCCCCTCATCCCACTTAATCCAGGCTAATACCTTTCTTTCTATTGGCTAATGGTTGAAGGAAGCTGAAGTAAATGCCTCTTAAATAGTGGAAACAGAGCTGGTGGACATAAAGCACAGTCAACACTGAGGATTACACCGCTGAGTTTCAGGAAAAGACCAAATATGAGCGAATTTATGCCTCAAATGAGCCGTTTTTAGGATAACGCGCGTGTTTTCGTAAGTATGGCAGGCTATTGTGTTTTATATTTATGTTTGTACACAAGGTTGTTAATCAAAAGGACTGCGTTTTATCTTCGCAGCCAACAGAATGAATTCTGTGTATTTCTGTGGCGTGAGAAACGGGCAGAGGCCTTTTCCAATTCGACGAGTCAGCCCTCTGTTTGCCGAGCCTCGCCGGCAGGTGGAGCCGCAGTATCAGCTTCATCCGCGGGCCAGCCCGGCGTCCGTGCCCGCGTTTAGTGTGGCGGAGCACCTGGCAGGTGAGAGGCTTTCATCCTTCAAAAAAATGTTTTATTAAAAATGAACTATTGAGCTATTTTCCATAATTCACGTTGTACATATTGTACGTTTAGTTTTGTCGATTTTTTTTTCTTGTTTACTTGCTTGAACACTAAATGCAATGGGTACCTCGTCTTATCCCTATATCTAGTGCAATATTTGATTGTGAGAAGCCTCTAAATTATCAAAATTTTCAATCGAAAATATATTGTTAAAAATGTGGATACATTTCCTTAATTCAGTGTTTTTCAACATTTTTTGCATTTAAAAAAAAAATCGACCACCAGCGGAAATAAACTGTAGCCTATATTTACATTATAAAGTCTTTCTCAATAAAGTGTCTTGAATACGAATCAAATAATCTCAAAGAAAAAGTGTAATATAACCATTCATATTTCTACTTACTCAATCCGAAACCAATTAGTCCAGTTAGATTTAGACTGGTGAAATTGGACTTTTTTACGACACACCATGCAGACAATATCTCACGTTATAATGATGTTTGTTTTCATTTAGAACTCATCCTTGAGGCACGTTATGGGAACCAGCAAAAGCAGCGCCGCAGCCGCACAGCTTTCAGTGTTTCCCAGTTACAAGCACTGGAAAAAGCTTTCCAGCAAACCCAGTACCCAGATGTTGGAATGAGGGAGAGACTGGCTGTCTGCATCAACCTCCCAGAGGCCAGAATTCAGGTGAGATTACAGCATTGACAAGAACATTAGTGTCGACATGCATCAAGTAATAACAAATGTTTCTTCAGGTGTGGTTCAAAAACAGACGAGCCAAATTCCGAAAAGGTCAACGCTTTGCACCCTTTCCAAAAGAAGAAAGTCAAGAACTTCGCTCTGCAACAAAACAACAGATAGAACTGGTGAAGGGCCAAGAGAAAGTCTCTAATTCCAAACCTCAAACGTCTGTCAGGGAAAATTGTGGCATTCCACTCTCTGTGGACTCTGATCTGCTTTATTCCCACCCGGAGATTCATTCCCATTCTATACTTCCATTCATCAGTGGAGAAGACCACCGACAAGCAATGCCACTCCCGCTGCACTCTCCAGGCCTGCCTTTCTCTCCTGCATATTTACCTCTAATACAACAACACCACAACAGTGGTCTCAACTTTGTGCCATTGGGAAAATACAGCAGTTTAATGCTTCAATCCATCTGTCAGTCGAAATCATTGATTCACCACCATTTGGACATTTAATCTTTCTGTCATTCAGTGAGACAGTAGTCATTGTAAGAAGACAGAACCTGTCTACTATTATCTCAGTCTCCATGTTAATACGTTCATATGAAAACATTTTTTATTCATTTATTTTTGTGTTTGTCCCAACTGCAAGCATGCAACAAAGCAAATGCACTTCTAAATGTTTAATTTTAGAGTTTTCACATTTGCTGTTCTCAGAATGACAGATGGAAATTGTTTTGTTCTTTTTTTGTGTCTGGGTTTGACCAACTTTTCACTGTCATGTTTTTTTTTTATAGTTTACTGAGAAATTTTATAGTTTATTGCATTGCACACACATTTTTGAGCACTTTGTATATTTCTGAAACATTAACTATGAACTGTTTCTATTCATTTGAATAAACAAATTTGACTAAACATGGTGTCGTCTCAGCATTGATATCTATAATGTAGGTTCCAGTTTTAAATGGAAAAAAAATGGATGTGCCTTGAGATCCCACATGGAAAGGATGGAGATATGTGCCTATGCATATGTGTATATAATATACAGTGACGCAGCGGGTAGTACTGTGGACTTCCAGTTAGAAGGTTGCTGGTTCAAGGCTTGCCGGTGACCTTCTTGGAAGGAGTTTACCTGTTCTCCCCTGTGCTTGTGTGGGTTTTCTCCAGGTACTCTGGTTTCCCCCACAATCCCAAAAACATGCAGGTAGGTTAATTGAATAATCTAAATTTCCCTTATGTGTGAATGTTGTGCTACGATGGACTGGTGACCGGTCCAGGGGGTACCCCTGCCTCTTGCCCATTGTGCACTGGAGATAGGTACTGGTAGACTCCCGTGACCCCAAACATATAATATAGGAAGACAGGCACATTTTATTTGTAACCTATAAAAAAATATGTTTTATTATAGGTTATTTCGTGTTAAGATTAGATAAGATATTTGGAACTCAAATAAACTGCCCAATAATGCAAAATCTACATTTTATATTATAGTTTTGAAAGTTTCCAAAAAAGATTATGCCAGTTTTTAGACTCAACAGTTGATCAGTCACTTCAGCATTCCGCCTGTTGGGAGCGGTAGGGAGGTTTTGTTGCGCTCGCTGAGCACAAGGCATATTCTCGAAACTATCTACGCAATCCAATGAGCGTATCCACAGCAATGGGAGTGTCGGGTGACGCCGCGGCCGAAGCTTCGTTCACCGAAACGGTTGGCTTAGAGACAACAGCGAAGCCGGGCTTGACTTTAGTTGTGAATTAAACCACTTTTCATAACATAAAGAAGGGGTCATGCCTCGGCATACATCATAGGGGACGTGTAAACAGGTAACACCTTTTAAAATTGTTTCAGGAATTCACCTTATTCTCGTTTTAACCGAAAGGCTGCAAGGGTTGTTGCTAAACGGCTAATCTGATGTTAGCTTAGCCTGTGGGTTGCTATGCTAGTTCATTTGTGGAGGATTATTTTAATGTTTGTCTTCCAACGCTTGGGGCTGTTTGGATTGTATGGCGGAATTTCCTTCTCGTTTTCGGACACAAAGGTTGTGTACTTTGTTACTGTTCAGAAAAGGAATTTATTTCGACGGCTATTAAAAGATATTAGACGGTTCACTTTGACAGACATTCATTTTAAGGATGTTTTTAGCCCCAGAAAACGGCTCAAGTGAAATCTTGAAATGCGCATAAATGAATAAAAACCGATTCAAGTGTGTTTGTATATGCAACGTTTGGAAACGTTTCAAAACAAGACGTAAAGTAAATGAATCTTATGATCGTGTAAGATCCTGGGTATTAATTATCATTTCTGTTGTGGTACTTTGACAGCTTATTTGGAGTTTCCTGTAGTCAGAGACCTCTTCACCAAATTAAAAATATAAACGAATTTCCTTGTGGTTTAAAGTGCATTTTGACTGTATCAACGTTGTACACATGTTACTAAAAAGCTTCTGATCAATAATCGAGCTTAAAGAGTGGCTGAAAAATTCTGATAATGTATATATCTGTTTCAAACAAGTAGTAATTAAATCAGACTTTTCTCAGGGAAATCACTGACCTGGCAGCTCTCTTTTAGTCTCTCTAGGCCTCCACAGAGACTTGTATGTCGTATAAGAAAATAAAGTAAATTCATAGGACAAAATACAGGCAGGTGTCAAGTGAATCAAATCCAAAATATTTTTAATTCAGTCTGTAGAGGTGTGGTATTTCATGTATCTTCAATGCTGACTATTGTGGCAACCGTGATGATAACAGCTGTTTAAAATGAATGTTTATTTTCATTTAAGTAGCCGTGAACCGGAAACCTTCTAACTGGAAGCCACAGTACTGCACACTGCAGGATTATTTGATTTAATAATTCTTATAAATGTAAACAAAACTATGGTAGATGTATGTGCTAAAGAGTTAAGACTGATTATCTGATTATCAAAGCAGTTGTATCACAGATTTTTCACACTGCACGATAGTAGATGTGTTGGTCATGTGCGGTATCTGCAGCACGAGAGTTAAGATGCACGTCAATCCTTTCAGCGTGGCACAATATTATAATGTCAATATTTTACATCCTCATTATTATTAATATAAATAAAGTAACCATACCCATTCATTTTTGTGTTTAATTTAAGTTAGGGATAGAGCTAGGGTTACTGCCCCCAGTGCAGGACAGTGACACAGGTGTTGCGTGTTAGATCTAACATCACAGGAGAGCATTGACTTGAAAACTCACAAAATGGGAGTTTTTATTTGTATTTTTATTTCTTTGGACCAAGCCATCGTTTATATTGCTCTTCCTCTTATATTGGGTGCATCTAATCGCAGACATTATTTTCAGTCAAAACATAACAATAACAAACATAACAGAATCGCTGATGGCTACAGATATTCTAAAATGTTCTCATAATTTTAGTCACAGGTAGTTTAATTTATGATGTCCCAGTGCAAATCTTGAAACCTGATCTGTCACTTTCTCTAAAATTATATCTGATATATCTGATATCAACAAGTGTTGTCTGCTTCATATCTCCATATGCTTCATATAATTTCAAGAAATAGTAAGATGTGTGGTTCTGATATAACAAACCATGATGAAACCATGGTTTATAATCGTTGTGTTTATATACCAGCTCTCATTAGTGCTCATTGTAATTACATCAGATCTCTGACTGGTTTTTTTTCTATTTTGCTTTTGTGTGCTCTTGTAATAAAGATTTTATGGAAATGTTGGATTTTTCCCAAGAAATCATTAAAAGGCAAAAAAACTAATCTAATCTTACAATCTAATGCATTTTTAAAGATTAGTAGAAAAAAAACACAAATTAAAAGTAAAAATTTCCTTTGCTATTGCTAATAATGAATGAGAAAAAAAAACACATTTTCATTAGTTGAGTCTTTATTACCCTCAAAATGTAACCAATAACAAGGGAAGTTCCAAAGAACCATAACTGACTATGTTATTATTTGGGTAATGAGTTGCTGATAATACCACCTCTATTTACCCGCAGAATATTGAAATTAATGTCAAACTGAAAAAGGTTGTCTATTGGTATTGCTATGCACAATACAGCACACCTCATTATTCTTCCGATCTTGCTGCATCATTTTTATCAAAGCTTAGCATAGTCATACTATTTATTTCAAAGAATTAAGTATAAAATCTAGAAAAAGTCTGGAGTGGAGTGTTTCTTTTAACATTTGAGCAGCAATGATTGATCAAGACCAATGAAAAGTACTGATATAAGTAAAAAGCTCCAGTCAGAACTCATCAATACTCTTGTGACCAAACATTTATTTGAGAACCAGTTAATTGCCTCCAGGAGAAAAGCTATAATTGCCTGATGTAGTCTCTCATTATTATGCATATTTTTTATCTAAACTTGACCAATGAACTCAATTTTGCCAGAATGTTTGTCTTCTAAAGGTCTTTTGGCACTTGTTCATAAAAACCAAAGTATTCCTAGATGTCCTATGACGTCCAATCATCAGAAAATAATAACTGCTTGTGGTCCATTACTAGACCAAAAACAAACTTGTTGCGTCATGCGGTACACAGATAAAAATGTATCACTATATATTATCACTAAGTATTTGAAAGATTTATAAAAAAAAAGAAAACAGATGGTTGGAAATTCTCAGAAAGAGAGTTTTTTCCATTGTCCCTTTTTTCAGTTTGTAGCATTATTATTTCATCCAACTTAATAAAAATAACACACTGAAGCAGTAGTTGATTTTGAACTGCCATGGATGTTAAGAAGCAGTGAAATCTTCTCTCTTCTAAATAAGCTGTCAGGATCGTTCCTAATGTTGTAGATTGTTTTTTTTCTCATCAGTTCTAGTCCGGTATCCTTTTACATGCAGTCAGGCTCCCATTGATTGTTGTAAGTGCATTTTGTGAACGAAAAAACAGCAAGTTTTCCAATGCTTCTAGCATTACCTGCACCAACCCCATCTTCATTACGGTAGTGCTGATTGTGAATTGGATGGGAAGGGGTACCAGAGATCTCTGACCCTCTTCAGAGCTTCTCTTCTCTATTATCAACCACAAAGGTGCAGACAAAGTTGGAATTGGAAATTGATACAGGCTGCATTATAGGCGTGTAATTCTCAACTGTTCTGTTCTTCACAGTGTGAAGCATCCCATGACTTGGAGAGTATCCAGGAAAACTCTAAACAGACGTTTATTCCAAAACTGCAGTTAAATGAGTTTCAGAACTTTGTTTCAAGTTGTTTCCTTGTTTCTTGTTGGTTTTGATGAAGTCTATGAAACCTGGATTTGCTTTCAAGGAACATTAACGACTAGTATATATAAAGTTTTCTTTACTTCCAAATGAACAATGAATAGGATCTTCCCATGGTTCGTGACCTAAAGTGGGGATGTACACAAATGTCTGGTATAAAGTAAGGCAAAGCTTATGTTCAGTTTATTGATTCTAATCAGTGTTGTGTTTTAATGTATTTCAGGTATCCAGACAAAGACCTCTCGTATTACTAGAGCTTTCCAACGAGGATCCTCTCGGATTCTGCCCGCAGCAGTGATAAGAGGAACATGAAGGATGCTCAAACCATCAACCAGGACTGACTTTGTGGAAACCATGGGCACAAGGGGACATTTACTTGCTTGGTTCCACTAGCAGGAATAGTGTATGTCAGTGTTGACGAGTGTGTGGGTGGATGTGTGCATGTGTGTCTGTATGCGTGCGTATGCTAGCATAACCTGCCTTATTCAGGCAGTGACATGCTACACTGAGGATAGCCGTACAGTCAAGGATTCCCATCCACTGAAGGATTAATGCAGGAACGAGGCTTTCTTTGATTCCCAAAGCATCATCAGAAGACATCGATTTCCATTTCTCTGAAATCTCCAGTATAAAGATACATTTAAACCCCTTCATCCTCTCTTCCCCCTGCATCATCCCCACACATTTCTTGGGGAGTTGTTTTGAAACTTCTCTGTTTTGCATGGCAGGGGAGTAACCGTGGAGAGGCCAGGGTATCATAAGCTTATGGATTTTGAGAAGAGAGGTGGGAAGGGAGAGACAGAGGAAATTAAAAGGATGTCAAAACCAACTGGAAGTAGGACTGGGGGCCGGGGAACAGGAACCAACTCTGGGGTACTCATGGTTGGCCCCAACTTTAGAGTTGGGAAGAAGATTGGCTGTGGAAACTTTGGTGAACTGCGGCTAGGAAAAAACCTCTATACAAATGAATATGTGGCCATCAAACTGGTGAGTAGAGGGCTATTTTAATTGCTATATTTCTGTTAAAAAGTAGAATGCAGATGATACCTGATTGAAAAATAACTCAAAAGGGGTTCTTATTTTAAGTGTCAAGGAATTTGGTTTTAATGTTTTAAAGGTGATGGGTGTAGTTGGATGATTTGGGGGAAATGTACTAACAAAGAATGGAGGGGGAAAACTCAACATTCCCAAAGTGGATGACAATCCAGCGTAATGAACACAACAGTCGTCGTGTTGTGATACTGAAAATGTGTGCTCTTTCATAATAGCTGTATATACTTTTCATAATCCACCCATCTAATCGATTGATTAAGAGATAAGCTTTTTCAGTTTCATGAATCTCTCCAAGGCGATCTAATTTTGACAGCACTAGTTCTAATATTAACACTATAGTCAATCGGTAAGCTAATGTGGTTCATTTACTTGCTTGGTTACAAGATGTGCAACATACATACAATATACATTTAGAAACAAACATAAAACCACTCAATAACCAGAATGCCTTGCCCTTTGCCAACATAACATTGCAGACTTTCAAGGACTGCTTTAGCAGCCCATAAGGCAGTCAAAAATTTAGCTTTGCACAGTGTAATCTTTGGCCACGTAGCATAATCTAAGGGGCAGATATACAACAAATTAATTAAAATGTACTAAAAAAACAAAAACAAAGTTTTATTAACGAAAATCTATCCAGATGTATCCAGTCATTCAATCAATTGAAAATGAATAAACACTGTTTTTTCATGATGAGGACTCTTCCGAAAAAGTGGCATTTTCTATTGTGTTACATGACAACGCATAACTGTTTAGCGTTGTCTGTTTACCGTTTAATAATGTATTGTTTATTATAACTCTTCATTATTAAAGAATGTCCTTCAATCGAGAGTTGTAAAACTGGTGAGTTATAGTTGAAGCTGATGGCTTCTCAAAACACATTTTGGTAATTCCATTGAGGAAAGCACAAAGATGGGTAGTGTTCAACTTTTAGAACATACAGTTCTATAATGCCAGTTTTATTACAGTTTACTTACTTCTGCCAGCTGTCTGGGTTGTTTCAAAAGGGTTGGTCAGAAGCTCAAAGTCCAGCAATATGTGTTTAATTGTTGATGGCAGTTTTAGATCCTGCTAATTGTACAGAATTTTCCAGGATGCTTTGCAATATTACTCCATAAAGGAATTGTTTAGCATCAGTAGTTTGAGCTCCTCTTCAGATGCTACTAGTAATTAATAATTCCGCCCAAAATTAAAGTAAACATAGAAATCACTTTCCTTGCACTGAGGCTTTTTCTCATAATACTACTTAGATTTTCTCTGTTGAAATAGCTTTGAAATGATCCTACATTTTCTGATGTTTTCTGTCACATTTCTCTTGTTTTAGTTAGCAAATCACAAGTTTGAACCGAAGTGCAAATAGGGGATGGTTTTATGTGACGTGAAAATTAATCTGCTGTTTCAGATTGTTCGATTTTATACTAATTTATACTTGTGCGTCAAGCCTAAACAAACCTGCGTAGATAAAAAAGTGTAATTAAAATACAAATATTATTGACATGGGCAATTAACCTTTATTAATGTCCTGTATGTGATAGAATAAGTGTAGATGAAACCAGTCACATCTGCTCCTGGCTGGCAGTGTGGATAACTGCCTGTTATGAAATCCTGTCTCATCATCTTCCTCTAGCTGCTTACACTAGTGACAGTGGTACCAGTCTGTGTATGTGGATCTGCCATCAGACCTCAGCAGCTGTTCTGCCTCCATCTATGAGTGACTGAAATCTGAGCACAAATCAAGGGCCTGTAGGGCTGGGACATAGACCAACTGTTTCAGTGTTTTCCAGTCTCCGCAACACCTTTTTTCAAAATAAATGTTTTGTAGCTCCTAAAGTATATCATCGTGTGTTTATTCTGCATTGCAAGACGGATACAATGCATAATAACTGTGGATATGTCTAACAAAATAATCAATGGTGTTTAAAATAAATGAATAATAACAACTACAATCATGAATCAGGTACTTTTTGGTGGTTTTAAGAAACACTAAATGAATAAATTCATAGATTGTTTTCTGTATCCATAGCAGTGGCATTATCTGGATTGCTGCTTGTGCATCTGGGCTTTTTGGCCCACGTCAGCAAAAATTATGAATCCCCACCTGGCTTTTTTAACACCTCATCGAAACTTGGAATTGACATTGAAGAGGCTCCTTGGGCAGTTAATTTACTAATTCACATTTTAATGCACCTTCTCAGGCATCTCTGTGTGAACACTGTGTGTAAGTTCCCACTTTCTGTTTCATGCAGATGATTAAAATGTGAGCAGCACATGTAAACATTGACGATGCTTTCCGGGCCAGAGATTTCATGTGGTCTCTTTTCCGAAGGTCATTATGTGGACTTTCTTCTGAATTTCAGAGCAATAGTTGACTAAATGCTGTGAAAGCGCTTCAGTGGTCACTGTTAAGCTGTTTAATATGTGAGAAAAAAAATCACTGTGTGTATTTAAAAAGTCTCTACTGGGACTTTGGCTGATCTGTCCTCAGTTGACATGATTGGTCACTATTTTTTAAACTAATGCCTTCCTTGATGCAAGTGATACTTGCATGTTAGAAAGGCATAAAATCCTCTAATGCTGCAGATGAAATCATCGATTACCAAGGATTAACTCTGTGCAGTCATATTTTGGATTATATGTTTCATAAGGGTATTGGTGTAACGGCACAGTGCATCATATTAAAATGTCCTGTGCTGTGGATTCTCTCGCTGTAATCTCTCAAGTTTTTATTGTAGCTTTAATTGGTAGTTTCTTTTATCTGGGTTATAGTCAAAGCTTAGTTAGATTGTTGTAGAGGAAGTGCCCCTGGTGCATTGATGATATTGTTACTGTGGTAACATGCTCTTTGGGCATGTCTGTGGCTTTGAGTGGAGCTCAGTTCATGGATGACACCAGGACAGGGACCTGATTGTACTTAGACAGAGCACAGTGCTCACAATGGGAACATGTGTCAATGCCTCAGGCGTCCTTTTTCTAGCAGTGAGTCATTTCGATGCCATATGAAGAAGCTACGTGTCATCAGTTTGTATTGAAACCACTAATCAGTTTCTTCTCATTCAATCCAAATCTGAAGCTTGTAGAAAACAATATGAATACTTTGAAGGGACTCCCAGATGCATGCTCGTAGCTGAATTTGTTTCACTTTATTAAGCTTGTTTAGATGTTTACTAGAGCCTTACACCCCTGGGTTATGTCAATAATCCAAAACACACAAACTCTTCCCCTTAAGTGCGAGATTTGGATGAACATTCTGATGTGCTTAATCTGTCCGATCCTTCACTGTTCTTCCTGGAAAGAGCTGTGTGCGCCTGAGCACAGTTACATCACAGCCCAACAGATGCAGCTCTGCACCGCTGTCACTTTGTGTTTGCTCCATTACTGAGCAAGAAACCTGAGCTGGATTCAAACTTTAGAACCAGAGGTCTTTAGATCCCCCTTTTATTCTGGAAGCATTGCTCTGTAAAATAAATATATCTTTCAAGCAAACACTGTCAAAGATTAATTAAATAGTTTCAGGGTTATTGAAAACATTTGTTATACAACCTTTTAACATGTAGTTCACACAACATAAATCACACGATTTTTCAACAATTGTATTCGCCATCTTCGCTCAAGTTATTTAATGTGGTATAAATAGCAAACAATCCATGCAACAATACAGTCCAATATAAGACTATCAATTATTAAGGTTTCTGGTTACTAGGTCTCTTTTACCACCCTAACACATTTGATTTTAGCTATGCTTAGCTCTACTCATCACTGTTCACCTTTGTGTTTCCACGTCACTCTGCTACGTCATTCTAGTTCTGCTTGGTGACATCATAGAAATGTGCAATCTCTTGTAAAACCTTTTCATTTAATTCATTTCCAACCTTTGACCTGGGCTTATGCAATTAGAGAAAGGAAGCTCTGATTCTCTTCAGTTGTCCCTTTTCTCTTAAAAAGCCGTACAACCTTATGATTAATTGTTTGCTGGCATTTTATACAGGCTACTAGCTAATAGTAGAAACCCTTGTAAAAGGTGGTGTCATCTTTGTAGCTGTATATAAGTTCCTAAATAATTATTATTGTCTGCAACGGGCAGGAATGAGCTGCTAGTTTACACCCAGGCTTAGTGAAAAGTCACTGAATAACTAGAAGGTTTAATATAGTATATGCAAAATGATGTCAATGATTGGGACCATAGTAACTTAGAAAACAATTGGCAACTAAAATTCCACCTTGATTTTTAATACACCAGCCCGAAAATTAGCAAAATGTTACATTTTCAAATGGGTACATAGACTGTTAAAATATGAATGCATCACTGCCATTGTGGGTAAAATGAGAAAGATCTGGGTGCTACCACTCAGAACCAGCGACATCACACAGTCGTTCATACTGTCAGTCATGTGGTTATGCCTCAATCTTTAGATCATGTAACTAGCTGAATGAAACTTATTGATGAAGGGTTTAGTAGTCACCCTTGAAACCTTAAGGATCTAGAAACTGGGATGTGAACAAACCTGTGACCAACTAGGAAGGATTAAAAGTTGTGTGTTGTGATTATCAAATTGTTCTAAATCAACAGGGGTCACATACTCTACATACAGTATGCATTTTTCTGTGAAGTTGTTTGCTAATTGCGTAGATGGTCCATCTGGAGCAGCATAATCTTAACGGGTTCGTTTCAGGATATTTGGGCTTCAGGCTTCAAGAAACACACCTAGCACTGAACATGGTTTCTGCTTGCCAGATTTAGAGCTTTAATCATATGGCTGCTGCTACACCATTGAGGTCACTCTTGAACTCTGGTCTTGTATATTCTTGCACAGAATGGATTGATCCCTTTAAAACACTAAGCTTGGAGATGATGAGCCTGAATTTCTGCAACCTGATTCCTGATTGAGGACTCACTGAGTGTGTTCTCTGTTACAGACCATTAACCACTGGAAAGTTGTTTTTTTTTTTCCAGCAAGTCTCTCTTGGCCTATACAAAGGGTTCAGGGGTGTATTCTTTAAAGTATTTCTATTCATTTCCACTTTTTGTTACTACAGAAAAGCAGTATTACTACAGATGGTGAGATTGACTTGATCTTTGGCCATTTTAGAACTATTCTAAAACCCACTTTTGGCCACTGATTATTGTAATGAACTAAGTCTCTACGAGAATCTGGGTATTTTTATGCTTGGGTTTCCGCTATGTTTTTGTTTTTTGACGTACTCTTTTGGCATAGATTTGATAAGGTTCCATCTGCGAGTAAAATAACAGATTGGGCTGAGGAAATAATACACAACAAACCTCATCAATACAACAATGTTTTTAATCTTGACAAAACAACACCAACCAAATTTGGAGTTACAGACCCTCCTATCTCAGAGGACCAGATACATCACACTGGGAGTCTTAGGCTTTTTCTGAGGACACTTGACCCCTGAAATTACCCCTGACACCCTGTGCTTCTTCTTTATCTCCCTATCTTGGCTGTGTCTAATTATGTAAATATGCTTAGGACTATTCAATAATTACAGTGCAAATATGTGAGGGGAAAGCAATTGAAAGCTTCCTAATGACCCTTATGGGGTAAGTTGTGGTCAATAAAGAGATGACTGGGGATCAGAAGGTTTCTGGGTCACCTTGTACAGTTTATCATTGCAGATCTACCATTGTGTTGGTGATTTTTACAGTTGATTGGAACAAGTGTCTCTTAATAAATTTTAATAAATCAGATGCTATTTCAGCAGCTTTAGAAAAACATCAAATATTTTTCCTCTTAACACATTTCATTCCAATTCATCCAAACAGTTGAAAATGTTATTAATCAATGGTGAATTATATGTTTGTCAAGTCAGCTTCATTTGGTTTAAACATGATTTTAAATCCCTTAATGTTGTTTTCCTCTAACCCCAGTCTTTTTTTCCTCATCTTTCAGGAGCCAATCAAATCCAGAGCACCTCAGCTTCATTTGGAATATAGATTTTATAAACAGCTGGGAAGTTCAGGTACGCCTCACATCCTTTCTAAAATCACCTCATGTTTTGTAAGCTACCACTTCCTGCTACTGTGTGAGACTGACTTCTGTTGTGTGCTGAGAATTAAGGGGGTGATGAAATCTCACAGTTTGTGGCAGCACTCATCATAAGCATTTGATTGTGATATGAAGGCTCACTGGGCCTGAGATTGTTTATTATTCATTTTTGACAGTTCATTGGGGGAGTCTAGTGAAAGGCTACCATGTTGTAACAAATAACAATATCTTATATCTCTCTTCTGGAATTTACTGTATGCTTTCCAAATATGCTTTATGGTGTGACTGGATTTTTGGATGGTTGTCTGGTGAAAGCTGAACTTTGATCTTACTTCAGGGTCATAATTGAAAGTATTTGAAGTGGCATCACTCTTTGTGGTGCATCTGTCCTGTTGATCACCAAACTGTAAATTTGACTGGCATTGAAGCCCTTCTTACCACCCTCTGGTAGCCACCTAGCAATCCAATGATCTCACTCTCTAGTGCTGGGACCCGATCCTATGCCTGCTCACGGAGTCACTGTTGCCATCCCTGCAACATTAATAGCCAGTGAAAGTGCAGGCGTGTATGGCAGGCCCACTGTATTTATATCTACAAGACTGCTCACGGCTGGGTTGCCATTATCGAATGTCCAGCACGTGACTGATTCTCTCGAGAAGAAAGCCATCTGTCCAGCAGCACTCGAAGAGAAAACTAAACATGCTTGCTGTGGTCTTCAGGATTATACTCTTATTTTTGTGCAGACCTTTTTGGATGCAACGTGATGTCCTGGTATAGGAAAGTAGATTTAGAGTTGGTTTACAAGGCTATTTCTACTACATTCTACACATTTGCTCTACATTCACCACATTTGGCTGATATCAAAATATTAGCATTTAATTTTCCACTGGTGTTAAAGCAAAATGTAATCCTTGGAAAAGTATTGGATTACGTTTTTCGTATGGGGAATGATGAATGAAAACTGTTTCTTTTGATGACATGAGTAGGACTTAAAAGAGCCCCTTGGTGGCGCTCATCCTACATTTTCATAGAGACTTCGTACAGGAAAGAACTAGCGCACCACAAATTCTCTCTTTTCTCCAAATTTTTGTCACAGCTCCCTGTGATAAGCCACCAAAAGTATAGACTGTTTGACATCCAGAATTTTTTTCTGTGTGTTCTTTGATTTCTTTTGTCATTGGCTTCTTCTTTACTTCTCCTTGTGTGGCGTGGAGTTGATCTGTTGTACCGTAAATGCCATCTTCAGGCAGGGAGCCTCATTCTGGAGTTGTAAGCACAGAACAACATGTGTCTTGGGCGTGGAGTTAAAATAAAGAACACATTTAATTTATGATACAAATTTATCATCAGTTATTTCATATCCTCAAAAGACTCTAAAGTTGAACCACCCTAAAATACATTTTTGTGCTAGAGTTTTCCAGGTTATGTCGGGTGACGACATTTTTGCTTCATGTGTTTGCTTTCTATCTCTCTCACTCACTTTCTCATCAAAAGGGGATTGTTGTGTAACAATTGTTCAGTCTTTTGTTCGTAGGCTGAACAGTTTGTCTATTTGTCTATCTCTATTTTTACCTTACTTAATGGTAATGCATAACCATCATTCCTAAGTGAACATCAAGCTCCAATCACACTGGTCTCCAGTGATTCATGGTTGTAAATTTTGGTTCTGAATATTTCATGATATCTTAAAGGAGCCATCCAAATCAGACCTTCAAGGTTTCCCAGCATAGAATCCCTTGAGTGGATCTACTATTGTGAGACTTGTCTTAAGCCACTGCAAAAGCTCTGCTCACTTAAACCTGGAGCTAAAGAAGAGTGTTAATTCTTTCCAGACTTGCCATAATTCCCCAGACCTTCTTACCAATACTGGACAATATTTGAGTTCATGTGTACTGGTTTAAGAATACAGGATCTTTGCTGTGTTCATCAGTAGATGGCAAATGTCATGCACACCTTTAATTATTTAAAGCTAGAGCTGTTTAAAGTGCAGTGAAGTACAACGTAGCTGCTGCTGAGATTGCTGGTTTCAAAAGCTTAAGTTTATATGTTTAATTGATATTGTGGTGCTGATTAAAGCTGTTGGACTGTTTTAGCCGAGCTGCATGCTGTGATGGTTTTTTTCAACTCATTTTTTTTGGTGCAGTAGTTGGATAGATATCGCATGGGCTCTCTTCTGATTCACTCTGGGACCTGTGCAGGCCAAAGTGATCACGTTTCAGCCTCGGATTCTTCTCCACTGTCTTGCTAATGGAATCAACCTTGTGCTCTGGCTGCATGCTGAATCTTTCATATGCAAGCCTTGGCTCTGGCTTGTGTGCTAAACGTTGACATTCCACCATGTCTGCTCAGAGAGTGTGTGTGTGCGTGCGTGCGTCTCTGTGTGTGTATTTGACGAACAATGACTTGTGTTGTTTTCGCTCATGTGAGTGAGAGGGGGTTTGAGATAGCTGGAAATCTCCTTGTTGAACTCTTGTGTCACTACATGTAAACTGTCACAAGTGGAATAATGTGTTGCAGAAAAAGCAATCACATAGCAAGTTTCTCCTTACATGGAATGAGCCCAAAAATTAAATTTTTATAATGCTCAAAGTTAGGTGAGCTCGTTCTGGCAGAGTGGTTGCCTAGAAGCCAGATGCTTACTTGCTGAAACAATTGATAGTTTGCTCTCTTATGTAAATTTGTAGAAATCAATCATCATGAAGAAATAGCACTGTGCTCTTCTTTTTGTCACTATGATAGTTATTCAGATATTTCATTTTCGTTTGGTTTGAAATACTATAGATGACCACAGTTGCCTTGTTTACAATAGAAGGAAGTGTTTAAGCAGCGCTTGGTTGTAATTTTCCTCCCTCTGATTGTTGAGTTGGCGTTGGGTTTAAATCTTGGATCTACTGCTTTGATGAGTCAGCTTCCTGGCTGCATTGTTGCCGTGGGCACAGGTATCAATCATCATAGAGAATTTTAAATGGATCTTGTCAACTGAAGTGATCGCAGGTGTGATGATGTAGTCATCAAACCCCCCCCCCCACCCGTGGGAATGACGCTTACCCGATAAGGTAAATCCTGCCTTAATCCCCTTGGAGCTGGCCTTTCCTACGCTCACTGTCTCCTTGTGTCTTCTATGCCTCTGCAACTGACCACTGAACCGAAGAACACACACCATCACAGAATTTTGCACAAGCACCATGGAATTTTTAATCAGAAGCAATGGCACTGGGCAGCATTTATGAATTGTGCGCCCTCCAGGTCTAGTTCTGTGGAGTCATAGCTTTTTTGTAGAATGTGCTTTGCTTGTAACAATTCACTTAAAGTGGTACAGCACTTTCCTTCTTCATACTAAAACATCAAAGTCTAGAGTTTGCATTTCCACAACAAACCAGAGCTAATGTTAATGCGACAAATAATGCCACAAATGATACAACTCTGCATGTGCTGTTAATGAATGACTGATGCTGTAGATGGTACCTTTCCATGATGGCTACAACAAAAGAGCATGATTCTAAGCTTGGTTTTTAGTCATTCACAAACCGAAAAAGTCACAATTATTTTCCCATTATGATGCTGTATGCATCAATAATTCTTAATTACCAATATTATGTTTGCATTCTTGCACTCTTTGCAAGTTCAGAGTTCCAAAATATAAAGTTTGTGTGTATGTGTGTGCGTGTGCGTGTTGGTGTGTGTGTGAAGTGCTTTGTGTTTAAGGCGATTTAATCAATGAATGTGTCAGTGAAGCTCTGTTTCCTTTGATGGGTGCCTGAAGTTGGCAAATTGGGATTATTTACATTAAAAAAACAGTTTGAAAAATGTCCCATAAGCAAGTTGCTGCTAAAGATGGAACTCATTTAGTTGGATGCTTTCAGCTCTACATGCTCAATTATGGTTATTTTATTATTTACAATAATTTGCTTTTCTGACAAATTACTTCAATTAAATACAGTTGTTGGGAAGTAATTAAATATCAACAATGTCAAAACAATTGCTGTAGTTGTGCTTGGTGTATATTGCACCGGGCATTCTGTAAAATGCTAAGGATTTGCAAGCAATCCCTAGGCAAAGTATGTATGTCTTTTAACTGCAACATACATTTCAGTTAGCTTAAAGGCATTCAATAGAATCCTGCGATTTCACACGTTGGTGGTAACGTATACAAACAATGCTCAATGATGTACTTAAATTTGGAGAATGGGTAAAAACATGGATTCTGAAATGGTGAGATGCTACTTATTGCCTTGGGTGTCGAGATATTGAGAACAAGCTTATGTCAGAAAGTGCAGGGTTCCTTTAAGACCCACCTTCATTACCAAAGTCTGTGCACTGAGGGTTTCCTGTGGGAGACATTGTGCTCCTGCACAGGATAGATCAGCTATTTTACTGCCCACTATAAACTCTGAACAGGAGATAGTCACTGCTTTAATGAATCACACCATGCACTCTCTCTCCAAGGACTTGTTAGGCATGTTTTGTTCAAGGCGTTGTCATCATGGGTCCTTTTGGTGACAGTGGCTTCAACATCAAGCTAAACAATTGATGGTGTTATGAAAACACAAATGTTAATGTTCTATGCAGATTTATGCTCATTTAAAGGCTGATGTGTTCATTAGATCGTTTTTAATGGAATAATCTGTGTTTTCAGAGGGAGTCCCTCAGGTCTTTTATTTTGGGCCTTGCGGGAAGTACAATGCAATGGTTCTGGAGCTGCTTGGGCCCAGTCTGGAGGACCTGTTTGACCTCTGTGACCGCACTTTCTCCCTCAAGACCGTCCTAATGATAGCTATTCAACTGGTAAGTATCTGCGTGCCAATTCCAGCAATGTTGGGTTGTCTTGTAACTATTTTGTTTTGGCTAATTTGATAATTATTTCTTTGAATCGCCTGGCTCTGTTACCATTTTGGTGGAATTCTGTAATGATCTTGCTTGTTTTCTCAGATAACACGAATGGAGTATGTTCACACGAGGAGCTTGATATATCGGGATGTCAAGCCAGAGAATTTTTTAATGGGGAGACCGGGGTCTAAGAGGCAGCACACCATTCATATCATTGACTTCGGGCTTGCCAAAGAATACATAGACCCTGAGACCAAAAAACACATCCCATACAGAGAGCATAAGAGCCTGACTGGCACTGCCCGCTACATGAGCATAAACACACATTTGGGAAAAGGTGGGTACTAGAAGCTCTCTTTCATTATTGAAATAACCGAATAATTCTGGAATTATGCTTGAGTTGTTTAATATTCAAGACACCCAGATTGAATTTCATTCTCTCATTTTCCACAGTGACTCATTTTATGTAACTCATTTAATCATGTAGCTTTTAGACTTGGCTGACTGCAGTGAAAGTGTACCTGTTGCATCTGGCAGTGTGACGTACAACAGTTGTTGTTTTTCTCGGCCCTCAGAACAAAGCAGAAGGGACGACCTAGAAGCACTGGGCCATATGTTTATGTACTTCCTGAGAGGGAGTTTGCCCTGGCAGGGTTTAAAGGTTTGCACTTTTTAATACCTATAACATCATTTCCATATTCATGTCTTCACATCAAGATTTTCTGAGGTCCCTAGAAGAGCCCATGTTATCTATATAAAGGGTCATACCTTGGTTATACGTTTCCAACTACAGGTTTAAAGTATTGTGGATTTTTAAATTGAATTATTTCCTTTAATAAACCAAACTTACACGTATCCCTCTCACTACAATATAAAAATACAACATAAAACCCAATAACGAGGAAGGAGGAGCAGTACATAAAGACATGGTGATTATGGTCATTTCAGCCAAAGAACGATATTTAAAGTACACCATAATTTGACACAGATCTTCAAAAGTTTCAAATTATGATACTGGAAGTGAGAATCTCATTTGCATGAAAAAAGCATCAAGTTGTATGTAAAAGGTTTAAAAGGGTCTTAAATATTGGGTGAAGTATTCTGCCAATTTAGGGCATTCCCTAAACATGTGGATTAAATCTTCTGGTGTTTACAATGATTACAGGCTTTACGGACAGAGCTTCAATCTCCTGACAAGCCCGGCATTAGTATAATTGACCCCGTGCAGCATTTTGCATTGAATCAAGCTATGACTTGCACATTTTGAAGATGTGTGAACCAAAAGTGTGCCTCTTACCATTGTTCTTCTGAAAGCTTTTAATTTTATCTGATTTTAACAACTGCTTTAAAATGTTTCAGCCAGTGTCCGTACCAGTCGCCCATTTTTCCAAATCCCTCCAATGTACAGTGATTGGTAGTTAGACCCTGTTGTTTGGGATTGGATTATTGCTGGAATGGGCATCACAATTGAAAAATACAAGACCAATAACATTAAGGCTTCACAATATAGCCTCGGGTATGGTGCATGTTTATATAAATATACAAACGTTATGGATTTGCTGATTTTTTTTTAGAACCATTTGAAATTCCTATGTGAAGTCTTAATAACTAAAGATATTTAAGAAAGCAAAACGTTCACATATTAAATATGTTCTGTTCCTTTATCTAGGACTCTTGGACTTTTAAGAAGTCTTTTTTTTTCCCCCAATTTTTCACACTACAAGTATAGTTTAGGTAGCTCCTTTTGTGATTTTTATTTTATAGTTACTTTATTGTAATTTTGTTAGATATACGACAGTGTGATATAGGTCTTAAAAAGTCTTAAATTTAACATCGTGAAAATTGCAGAAAACCTGTTATTAGCCGTGTTATTTGGAAAACACTTGAAGATTTTACGAGCAGATGCTTTCAAAAATAAAAAAAGACACCAGATTTTCCAAATGGGAGCCCGAATGAGTACTATGATGACCTAGCAACACATGCCAAAATCAGCTGTTCTTCTTCTGCTTCAGTTGCTCAGCCATGTGTCATGGAGTATGAGTCACATGAGTTCACTGGTTGCTTTTGAACACACAGACTCACACAGGTGTCAGAGGCTCAGTGCTTTCCATGAAGTGCTGTCTGGCTCAGCATTGTTAATTCGTCACTTAAATGGATTACATGGAAGGCACATGACAAAGGATCAGGGTGAATGAAAACACTTCGACCCAAACGTTAAAACCCAAGACGATCTCCTTTTCTTTACTTCATTACCTTTTCATTAAAACTAGACTGAGGTTAATTCCTGGTCTGGATTTTGTTCCTTGCTGGCTATAATTCACTCAGATTTGATTGTTGCTTCCAAACAGGCGGACACACTGAAAGAACGTTACCAGAAAATTGGTGACACCAAGCGAGCCACGCCGATAGAAGTGTTATGTGAAGGTTTCCCAGGTTGGTGTCTTGGATTGAGTCACAGATGTTTGCGAATCTTTCCTTGACTTCACCTGTTTTGTTTGCTGCAGAGGAAATGGCCACCTATCTGCGATATGTGAGAAGACTGGACTTCTTTGAGAAACCAGATTACGACTACCTACGGAAGCTGTTCACAGACCTCTTTGACAGGAATGGCTACGTCTTTGATTACGAGTATGACTGGGTCGGCAAGCCTCTTGTAAGGGTCCTCACAAACACTTCCTCATTGCTCCCAAATTTCTGTTGTCATGCAACGTGACTGTAATTAGTTTGCGTGATATCTCTGACATGATCATTATTGTCGTTTGTAGCCTACACCTATTGGCCCCATCCCCACAGACACACCCCAACCAAGCAGAGACAAAGCACAACCACAGACGAAAAACCAGGTAAGCTGGGAAACACAGCAAGGGATGTTCTTTTCAGGATGGAGATGTCTCTTAAATTATTGGCAGGGAATAGCAAATACAAACATCCTTTTCCATATTTGTTACTATATGGACAAAAAGGAAATATGTCAAAGGAGTAGTTTTGCATGTTGTTATTGTTTCAGAACGTAGTTTCAATTCCTTGTAAAGCAGGTTACAAGTCAGTTTTAACAAAGGACAGCATTCCCTTCTGTTGTACTCGTAGCTCAGGTATTGGAACTATCTTTACTTTCTGTTTTAACTGGAGCAGTACCTTTTTCTATACTTTGTTTATTATCGCAAATCAGAATGATCACATAAATTTTAGGCTCAGTCCCATTTCTCTCTCTTACCCTGGTCCCTTTGCCCTTCTCCTATGCCTACCCAAGTGCTAAGAACAAAAGCTGAACATTTCCGCCTATGAATCAGGATACCCCTGCGAGGCCATGTACATCAGTGAAATGGTTCTGAAATATCAGCAAATGCATCACTCTCGGTAGTGTTTAAAGTTTTAAGATAAAAACAAACACATGGTGTGCCATGAATCTGTTAATGCGCTTTCCTGTGGCTCAGTTGGTAGAGCATTGCGCTAACAACGCAAAGGTTGTGGGTTCAAATCCCAGGGAAAGCAAGAACTGACAGAAAAAAAATATGTTCATTCAAATGTAAGTCGCTTTGGCTAAAAGCGTCTGCCAACTGCATAAATGTAAATGTTATGTAATGTCATTTTGGTAATAATGGCACATTATTCCTGTAAACTAGCAACTTTTGCTTATATATGACCATGGGACATTAAATCTAACATTAAATGGTAGTGTTTGCAATTATAAAACTTGATAAATTACAAAATTAATTACTTTTGTGAGTCTCTAGTAACAGAGGTTCACACTTCATCCTAGCCCCTCACCTTCATCAACTTCAGGACAATTGAGATTTTCCCTCGTTATAAACTGGAGAGCCTTAAGTGTCGTACAGTCCTTCAGAAATCATTTGTTTTGGTAGGTTTGCAAAACGGGAAACTGTTTCAGTGTCAGTTTTAACAATGCATGGAGTTTTGGGGTGATACTAATATTTTGAAGTCTGGACAGCCAGTGAATTTAACTTTTAAATATAGATTTTCAAATATTAACCTCTTAAGCCCGAGAGTCCCCGGTACCGGGGACTTGCCCCCTTGTGCGTTACATTTTCGCTCATGGCTCACTAACCCTGAGAATAACCCACACATATTAAATACTGTTGTGTTCAGCGGAAACTCCTCTAAAAGCGTATCTAATTCAATTTCATATCCGTTAACCACAGCTCGAACGCCATGCAAATAAACAACAGCATGTCCGGAGTATAATTCATGACCACGTTTTTGTTTATGTGCGATATGTATCCACAATATAAACGGAAACACCAAAACCATGACATTAAATGAAAGCTAACAACCAGCTGAATACAGTGATATGCAACTCATTAACATTGCATGAAGTATTTCAGAGCAGGGAGCGAAAGTTCCCCGAAAAAACGCCAGCAAAAACCAAGCAAGCATGTAAATCTTGTTTTACCTTTGCCGTTTTTTCAACAAAAAGTTATTTCCATAGCGATAAAAGTCCGTTTGTTGTTATGTCCGGTCGATAGCTTCGCGCAAACGCCATTTTTTATTATTTCTGTAGCTCTGTGGCGTCATTACGTCACCAAATATGGAATGACTCCCCGTGCGTAAGAGGTGGTCTCTCTACGCTGCGTGTCGTGTGATTCGTCGGCGATCCCGTCAGTCTCAAAATGGTTGAGCTGATTGGTTTCCATAGAATCAGAGCTTTCGAGCGATATATAGATCTCCCGGATTGGACAGATGGTCGGGGGGTAGGGACACGCAGAAGCTCGACGTCGAAAGCGTTTGTGAATGAAAGGTTCCCAAAGCGCAGCAAGATGGCGTAAATGAGCTTCTACCCCCCTTTTACAGCGTTTCTTTAGGAGTTTTTTCTGCTGAAATCATGTCCCATAAGCAACAAAAGAAGACTATTAACGTAGCTGAAGCTTTGGACAAGATTTTTCCATATTTCAATTATTGTGCCAAATTGTGCCAAACTGTGCCAACATGGATTACGCCTGAACTTTGTTTAATCAAAACCTTTACAGAATATTAGTTTCTTGTAGTATGAACACCAAACTTGCTACAGATGTCCTTGACATGTAGTTGTTACAGTTGATTGTGTTTATTTGCTTCGTTACAAGTAAAATAAGGAGATATTGGAGGAAACGTGGTTTTTTTTTAGGCGGAGTTCATTTTTTGGCCATTTCAACATCAATTACTCTTACCCAGTGTTCTTGACTGTCAAATTAACTCATCCACACCACTCCTTAAGAACCTATCTTCATTTTGATACCAAGATTTGCAGTTTAGACCTTGTAAAAGCTGAGAAATGCCTTAAAAAGTAAAGTATAGGATTTTCGGAAAATAGGCCTCAGGGCTTAAGAGG
>SRMA01026468.1:6180-24136 GCA_007224835.1 Danionella cerebrum
AGATTGAGAGCTGATGAGAAGAAAGAAGGATCAACTGTGGAAGCTAATGGTAGAGAGACAAACAGGGACAGCGGATGGAAGAAGTCCAGTAGACCAAGAGATGAAAGATCAATGAAGGAGCCCAGAGACCATGAGGGAAACCAGGCTTCTGGAAGAGACACAGTTCAAAATACTCAAGAGCATGACCAGAGGAGCCACAAGGGATGGAGAGGTGGCGATCACAGAATGCAATCTGGGTCCCGAAGGAAAGTACCCGCTCCTAATCATGGCATCGAAGGCAACTGGAGAGAAAGAGAGTCTGTGAAGATGATGGGGCCGGAAACTGAGGATGACAAACATGAGGATTTGAGGAGAAACAGAGGAGATGTTAAGGAGAAACGACCACCTCTGCAGAATTCAGGGCCCAGGAGAGGTGGAGGTTCTGAGCGAAGAGCAGCGAATTGCACGAAGCCTCTGAAAAGCAAAGAGTCACAGACAGGTGAGGTTTATAAATGCATTAAAGGGACACAACACCCCAAAACACTCTTTCTGAGATAACAACATGTATACTTCATTTATAAACAATAAACTGGTTTATTTCCCATTTTTGGGGGGGGGTCATGTGTAATTTTTGGATGTAAAGTTACGAAACCTCTGTCAAACAGACGCAGTTGTCACAGTCTGTTGATACACATGAGAAACAATCCAGTCTCTCTCCCTCCTGAAAGTAAAAGTGACGGAAACTGCAATTCATGGCCCCTTGAGACTGCTCCTAAAAGGAGTGGTATGAACTCCCGTCTAAAAATGTAGAAGCAGTGTAAGAAGTGGTTCATAGCCTTGTAAACAGCATTTGGATAAAGATAGTTTTGCATTAAATAGTTGTAGTAATGCAGGATCGAAAGGTCTTTGGCCTGGACCCGAGATTTCTGTTGCTTTCAACCGAAGATGACAAGTACACAGGGGTTCCTACGATGCTTTGTTTACTGAGCCATTAAACCATACAAAATATTTTAAAAAATATTAAAAAGAGATTCCTCCTGCTCAAAGTGCAGTTAATAGTGAAACCGCTGAGCCTTGTATTTTGTGCTAATGTATAAAACAGAATCAATTGAAATAGTCGAAGGGATCCAAATTTGCGGGCCATTATGTCTGCGGTGTGACAACCTAGTAATTGCAAAATGTTGCATTTAATATATGTTCAACAACCATTTTTGGGCACAAACTCTGTGTTTTCATCTATATAGGTTGCCTAATTGAGCAGCTGACTGAAGAAAAGTATGAGTGCATGGTCTGTTGTGATACGATTCGACTCGTAGCCCCTGTTTGGAGCTGTCAGAGCTGTTTCCATGTGTTCCACCTTAACTGCATCAAGAAGTGGGCTCGCTCGCCTACATCCCAAGCTGATGGTAAGAAGGCTTCTTCTCTTATCTCGTTTCTTTTCAACGGATCGTTTATTCTTTCTCTGAGAAGGTGATTAGAATCAAGAACTGCACGCATTGAGGCGTATGGGATGTTTAGTTTGCAATAATATCTTAATTGATGAATATGAAAAGTCTCTGTTAAAGCTCCATATGGCACTTTTCCACGGTACAGCTCGGCAAAGTTAGATTCACTTTGGCCTGCTTGCTTTTCCATAGGCTTTAGTGTCACCTCAGAGGTGGTGTGTTGTAATAGCCATCGTCAGAGTATTTTTGCGCCAAACATTCCATGAAGTAATAAAGAGTACAACATGAGATCTGGTAAACAACAATGGGTCCTGAACGCGTCGAAGGACTGTTGTGTTTGCTTCCTGGATTATGGGGGTTTTTCCCGGCTTTCCACTACGAGTTATTTGGTGAGAAGTCGCCAGCAACTAAAAAGAAAACCTCCTTGAAGTGAGTTCCAGAAATGATGTCCATTCCATTGTCACAATGCCATACATAAGCTGTTAAAACCGCGCTGAACTGAACTGTACCGTGGACAAGTGCCAATAGACACCTTGAGATCAGGAATGCTTTATTTCATTGGTTGGGACTATCTTTTTCAGTACGTTGGTTCGGTTTGTAAAAGTAGCTGGTTCATAACAGAATTAATGGTTCAATATTTACAGATGGCAAAGAGGGTTGGCGCTGTCCTGCTTGCCAGCATGTGACTCTGAAAGTTCCAAATGCATATACCTGTTTCTGTGGTAAGAATTGGCTTGAATTATTTTATTCCATGAGAATATAATGCATATGTTACCAGAAAGCATGAAAACAGTCATTCTACATAATGCCTTGACAATGTACACAATGCCCTGCACTGTAACTTGTAGATGAGCCGTTCCACCGAATTCGTGCCATTTGCTCGTAACTTTTCAAATGTTTTTTTTTTTTTTATTGATTTCAAAACAGATTATAATGTTAAACATACTTAAGTTTTCCTAATGTGTATTGATCCATCATTAGTAGCTTTTAAAAGGTTTTGTTAGATTTATAATCAAAAGATGGGTGCCGTTTGTTCTTGTTACTAACTCTCTTGTTATTCTTTATGTAAGTAACACAACTGAAAAGAACAGTTCAAAGAATTAGCTAATACATGCTAAAAAACTGTATGGTGCACATGATTCTGCAAATTCAAACGGTTCTAATAAATAAATCTCTGAAATAATTTGAGTTGTAGGATAGTATTTTTAAATGACGCTGCAGAGTATCATCACAAAATCATCAAATTGACAGAACTCTTACCATGGCCTCCTGCTGAAAAACAGACTCACGGAAATTCCCCAGTGTTTCAGGAGGGGGTTGGGTAACAGGAATGAGTAAAAATAAGCTGGGGACGTGACTAAAATGTGTTTTTTTTTTTGTCTAAGAAAGATATTTGTGTAAATAAATGTATTTGAAATACACCTTATAAGTAAGTTTACAAATCAATGCAAAAGAACGGTTCTTTTTAAAAGATCTTATGGTGAAGTGCGGCATCAGAGACTGGAGCCAAGCAATAAATGCAGTTTTTCAGTGTTTAATGTGGATTTTATCAATACTTTAAATCTTATAGATCACAATTACAATAAGAATAGTATGTAGTACACTTTGCTTTGTAATACAATGTATTTAAGAAGCAATTTTAAAGCTTATTTTTATTTATAAATATACATATTTTTATCCCAAGGATAGAAATGGCACCCATGCAGTGGAATGGCTTATGGATATACTTTAATTTATGTTTCTAATCCTTTAAATACAGCTTTCAAAACAAATAAACTGGCTTTGTAGATTTATTTTTGTTATTTAATGAACAGGAAAGGTGTGCAATCCTGAGTTTCAGCGTACTGAGATCCCTCATAGCTGTGGAGATATGTGCGGCAAGAAGAGAAATGGAGGAGATTGCAGTCACCCGTGTAACATGTAAGAACTGATCCACCATCAGTGCCTTTACAAGCTACTGTCTCCAGTTAATTCATCAATAACCATCAGTTTCCCCTAAGTTTACAGCATTAAGGCCGTTACACGCTTATGCATTTACTTTTCTGTCTGCGTCATCAGGTCCCTGCGTCTTACTTTAGCGTAAATTACTGCAAAGACGCTCACCTGAACACTAGATGATGCTTCAGTGAACTGCAATTCACTCCATGCCACACGGGGGCGCAGAAACAATTCACCCTCTGATGAGCGTTTATGGAGAAGAGGATGAGCAATCGTTTATCTGGTTTCAGGCGCTTAATTTTAGCCCCGATTTTGAGTTTATACCCAGAATCGCATGCAAATCGGGGTTCGTAAACACGTGTGACAATAGCACAGAGTTTAAAATAAATTTAAAACTCGTGTTCTCCCATTTTGATATTAATTCCGTATTACCGTATTTTTCGGCTCATAAGACGCACTTTTTCTTCCCCAAAACTGAGGGGGAAAAGTTGGTGCGTCTTATGAAGCGAATGCAAACCGCCGCGAAGTCCGGTAACGGCCGTATGAGAGGTGTAAGAGCTCCGGAGCTCCGGAGCTAGGCCGAAGCCGCGGCCATATTTGTTTACCAAGCGCTGCGCGCTGACGTCATCGCCCATCTCTGCCATTGCGCGGACGTAACGAAAACGGGGGGAAAACTACATTTCCCACAATGCCTTTGGCATCCGCATCCATACTTACGTCACGAGCGAAACTACAGAGATCAGCTGCTGTGTCTCACAACGTAAGTCTCTTGCACTTGAGTGATCTCTCACGCTACAAACCCGTTTTCTCACGCTAAAATACATTTCATGTTGTGAAATGGGCACAGCTCATAGTTTGTCTGCTATGTTTTTTGAGCCTGACGATAAGATGATGATCGATAAGCATCGTCTTCAGTCTGTGAGGGTTTTATTTCCACTAAGCATTCACTTGGACAGTTTCACAATCTTGGACAGTTTGATCCTTTATTAATGGAGTTATTTGGGTTTTCATAAGCTGACAAAAATCAAAAGGATTTATATTAGAACAAAAAGCATACGTTTGTTTCCAGCGCTCGCTCTCTCTCTCTCTCTCTCTCTCTCTCGCGCGCGCGCGTGCGCTCGCGCTCGCGTGAGGTAAACAAAACGCTCTCAATGACTGAAACTCTTCTTTAATAAACTCAAACTCAAATCATCTCTCAACGGTACATCTCACACATGTACATACGAGATAACAAACGTAAGTAACGTGTTCTGCTATTAGGGAGTGTTTGTTTATAGGGGGGCTTGACTAAAAAAGTTTGAGAACCACTGTATTATTACTAATGTGGGGGCAATCTTACTAGCTATTATTAGTAATGTAGTGACAATGTTACTGGCTATTATTAGTAATGTAGTGACAATGTTACTGGCTATTATTAGTAATGTAGTGACAATGTTACTAGCTATTATTAGTAATGTAGTGACAATGTTGCACTGGAACAGTGATGGTGATAACGAATGGTGGACTTTAGAGTGATGAGTGGGGGCAAAGAAAAACATTACAGCCTTTTTTTTGTTACTTTTACTGTTTACTGTCTGTTCATGTTACATGTTTGGCTGTTAACTTTTACACAGTTGATATAAAATATTTTACAACAGTATTTGGTTCAGAATCTTTTTTTTCTGGATTTTCCTCTTTAAAAATTGGGTGCGTCTTATGTGCCGGTGCGTCTTATGAGCCGAAAAATACGGTAATTCCGGTCTTGCTGTGTGAAATCCTCTGGTGTCTATTTCTTGTGCTGTTTCAATTCAGCAATGACTGGACGCTTCTCCTGAGTCTCTGTAGTCTCTTCTTTTGTCTTAGTTGGGAGTACAGCTCTTCGTTTTGTTCTCGAGCGCCATTTATTGCGGACTTTCCCAGCTGAAGACACGTGACCAGACGAGCTAATCCCAGCGTTTTACGCACACCTTAAAAACAAAACAAAAATTCAGGCTGGTGTGTATAGTTACATTAGCGCCGTGTAATTAAGACTAAATATTTACTGCATGCAGCCCCTGCATTCCTATTTTAAGAGAAGGGCAAATGTAAGCCTTATTCTGCTTTAATCTCTACATGAAATATTAAGTTTTTTATGGAACCTATAACATCAGATTCATTGGGTGTAAATCAGAAGAAAGGCAAAAAACAAGATTCCAGTGTTTGAATATCAATAAGTACCATACATAGTTTGCAATAACTATGACAATAAAAAAAGCATTACTGTCTTGTATTGTTTAAAACGCTAATATTATTAGCATAAGTCTATGGCATTTTACATTGGTGGCTATTAGCCATCTTTTCTTGTTGTGAGATTGTAGTTTGTTTACAGAAAAATAAGAAAACCGGGTGAAAATGCATTGATTACAGAAGAAGAGAGAGATTAACTCCGGAAACATGAAGGAAACTCATTAGAATCAGTGGAATATAGAACTGCTAAGATTTTAGTGAGTTATTATTATAATCCAAATAGTCATAATATCGTTGAAGTTTTACTAGTTTTTTAAACAATAAACAATAAACTAGTTTGGTTGATTACTAGTTTTTTTTGTACAGGCAACACCAACTTTAATAACATGCTTAGGGTGGTGGTGGTGCTTTTCGGTGGGGTACCCAACGACCCTTAACGTTAGGGGAAACATAATACACTGATTAACGTTAGGGGGAACATTAAACACTGATTAACGTTTTTGCCAAGAAGAATGGGCTGCTTTGCCAACAGAGAAGATAAAGAACCTCATTGACAACTACCTCAAGAGACTTCAGCCTGTAATGGGGAATACATATTATTAAACCTTAGACGTCTTTGAACGCAACGGTACATTTGCCAGTCACAGCATCTCTTTTGAATTAAGTAGGAATGGCGCAATCCATCTATTGTTTCAATTTGATTTCAATTATAACATGTAGGCTACTAGTTTTGATATTTTTGGTTTTTAACAAACATTCCAAGAGTTATAAGGGTTTCAAATTGGCATGGTCGGATAAAATGCACATTTTAAAGTTTTGTGTTGCAGACACCTAAATGGTGCCATCTAGTGGTGAATAGAAGGGATAATCCTTCACAAGGCCTGTGATATGGCTTGTGTTTTTCAAAAATCTGGCCCAAAACAAAACACAATGGAACAACAAATTTTTATACCTTTTTCTTTTTGGGGGAATTTATTTTGTCTTTATTTTTCGTATAAAACATAAAGCTGTTCAATGTCAATTTTTGAGATTTTTGCTGTTTAAAAAAGTACACTTTCTTTTACAGATTATGCCACCCTGGCCCTTGCCCACAGTGTCCGGCTTTCATCACCAAGTCATGTGTGTGTGGGAGAATGAGGTAGTGCCTCTAATTGGCTTTGTGTGTAATAAAACCAAAGAGGTTTGCAGTCCAGGAATCCTCAAATTGTCTTGTTTATGCAGTAAACAGGTGCGTTGCAGTCAGCCTGGGCCTCTGCTGTGTGAGGATGTCTGTGGGGCCCTACTGAACTGCTCACAGCACAAGTGCGCACAAGTGTGCCACGCAAGTCCCTGCCCACCTTGCAAACTCCTTGTCCAGCAAGGTAGCCTTGAGTCTTTGAAAAAAATAATTGTCTTAACTTTCAAGATGTTCACCCCCCTCGCAGAAAATGTGTAACTTCTCCTTTTTTGCCCCTCAGCTTGCTTTTGCGGTGTGGTGTTCAGAGATGTGGCATGTGGAACTGATTCTGAGCATTTTGATGGATCCGGATATTTCTCCTGTAGCAAGACATGTGGAAAGTATGGACGATGATAAAGGGAGCGTTTTGATGTTGTGACCATCATTGTAAAGGCTTTTCCGTCAATTTATTAAGTTGGCTTCTAAATGCATCCCCTCCTAGACTTCTCAAGCTAAAGCCTCCAAATTCTGCCAAGATATCCAGACCTGTCTGACTCAAGTTGCTTTATCTTTTTAAAATGATACCACAAAAGACTTTTGGGAAATCGCCGAGAAGCCTACAGACTTTGCCACTGACTTAAACCCTGACTTTGCCAGGGTTAAACTGTAATTCAAATTGAGAACTTCATAGAAACTTCAGACCTCACTTGTGGAGGTCATCAGTCTGTGCAAGAACATACCAAGCTCTGTGCAAAAGTATTGATACCTTAGGCTCTAGATGAGGTTAAATATTTACCATTGGCTTCTAATGGTAAAATGAATGAAAAAGTCAACAAAAATGTCTTCAGGATGAAACGTCATAGAAAAATGTGGGTAATAAACTTATTAAAAATGTTTGTGACATTAGTTACGGCTCCCTAGCAAACAAACATTTTACAAAATTGTCTGAACTCTCTCAACTTTGGAAAATAATTAAAATATGGGGGTTGGTTTATAGTGACAAGGGGAACTGATTTTACCATAGCAACCATTTTGACATATCACTATCTCAGCTAATTATAGAGATCATATCACTATCTGTATAAAATTAGAGAGACATGGGGCTCGGTTTATATCACTCATTTTTGCTTTGGGAACTTTGTATTATGTCACAGACTCCTCCATAACAATCCAAAAATTTCCCTTGGCAACCATCCATGCTCATAAAATAATTTTAAATGTTATTATTTTTACAAGCCAACGTCAAAGTTTGTGGACAAACTTAGTCATCTAGTTTAAGTGATGTCCTTTAGTTTCAAAGCTAAATATTTTCTCTCCATCTGTTTCTCCAGGATATTGGATTGCCAGTCACATCACTGTCAGCAGTTCTGTCACCCTGGACAGTGCCAGCCATGTCCACTCAGCCCTAAGCTAGTGCACAGTTGTTCATGTGGACAGACTCCCCTTTCTAAGCTTCTGGAGCTTGGCTACCCAGAGAGAAAGACCTGCACTGACCCCATCCCATCCTGCGGCAAGACCTGCAACAAGCCACTGCCCTGTGGAGATTATGGTACAGATCTGGCTTTCAGCTGTTTTACAATCTAACTTAATTGTTTTAAAATGATTTGAAAAGTGGTTCTTTCACAACTACAAAATCATGTGTGTTGACGTCTGTCCTTCAATCAATTCACTGATGCTAGTTATTGTTACTGGGTAGTGCTTTTCAGATATTGTAAATTTAAACGTAGTTCTAAGTTTACTCTCATTTGACATTCAACATTTTTCTGTTTATTCCACTGTTATCCTTTAAACCTGAAGTAATTACTTATAGTACCTCAAGTATTAGCTTTATATTTTATATAAATTTATATTTAATATTTTTCCACATTCAACACATGTATTGTGGCCTCAGAACCTGCCTTTATAAAACCAAACGTAATATATTTAGCATCATATTTTCTCACCACACATTTAGAAGCTTGTGCTTGTTTGAGCTTTTCTCTTCGATCGTGGGGCTGAGTGTTCGATTTTCCAATAAACAGTCAACAAACAACGCATCTGATTGAAATCATTTAAATCAAACATTGTGAGGCGATCGGTCGTATGAATTTTGAATTTTATATGTTAATATAATTGCTGACATTTCACTGTACTGTTTTAGTTACTGTGAAATAATTGAAAATAACATTTAAAATAATTTTTTTAAACTGATTAGTCAATAAAAAATGCTGCTATGATCCACTGTATTTTTCGCCGTATAAGACGCACCCAATTTTAAATGAGGAAGATCTAGAGAAAAAAAGATTCTGAACCAAATACTGTAGTACAATATTTTATACCAACTGTGTAAAAGTTACCAGCAGTTTAAGAACTATTATATGCCAAACATGAACAGTCAGTAAAGTCAGTAAAGAACAGTAAAAGTAAAAAAGGCTGTAATGTTTTTATTCAAACCCCAATAATTCCTCTTCGTCACTGCTATCAGAAATGAGGAAGGACAGATCCACGCAGTCATTGTCATCAATTTCTTCCTCACTGGTATCAAATAAGACTCTCCTTCGGCCGTGACCGCCCTCCGCTCCACGGCGCTCTGCATTCGCCGTATAAGACGCACCAACTTTTCCCCCTCAGTTTTGGGGAAGAAAAAGTGCGTCTTATACGGCTAAAAATACGGTATTTGCATCGCATTCTATACTTGTACAAGTCTACAGTTTTGTTTCTGGTTTTCTTAGACAGCTCTTAGTTCTTGAGCATCTTGGAGAGATTTGATTGATCGATCGATCGATCGAGTTGATGGGTGAGTTAGTTTAGGTAATGTGCAAAAGCTAAAAGAGTATCAATGACAAACTAACTGGTCGGTGAGTGCCAAATATTTACAGTTGGGCTCATACATTTACATTTGGGAAATTTTCTGATTTCTGGGTCATTTTTCAGAAGATATGAATGATAACACAAAAACTAGTTTAGTTAATAGTAAATGGCCATTACCAAAAGTTTACACACCCCAGCTCTTAATAGTTTGTATTCCCCTTTAACATCAAGGACAGCCTGAAGACTCTTGGCGTAGTTGTCAATGGAGGTCAAAAAGCCTCCAACTCTTGTCAATTCTTGGGCTGTGGTTCAATGATGTTGAGGTCAGGAGACTGAGATGGCCACTCAAGAACCTTCGCTTTGTTCTGGTTTAACCAATGACAAGTGGACTTGGCCTTGTGTTTTGGATCGATGACATATTTGTAATGTCCGGTAACATTCCCATGAGCAGCTTCTGCGCTGATGAGTGCAAATGTTCTTCCAGGATTCTTTGATAAAATTCTGCATTCATCATCTCATCAATTTCAATTTTCAAGTTTCCTGTTGTCTTTGGAGCTCACACATCCCCAAAACATCAGTGACTCACCGCTGTGTTTCACAGTGGGGATGATGTTCAGTTCATTTAAGGTCTTGTTGATTCCTCTCCAATTGTAGCGTTTTTGGTTGTGACCAAAAAATTCAGTTTTGGTCACATTGCTCCAAATAACGTTGTTCCAGAAGTTTTTTTTAGTATAGTAATTTTATAGTAATGGCTTTCTTTTGGCAACTCGACCCATTTTTCTCTTTAAGTGTCTCTTTATTGTGCTCCTTGATACAGTTATTTGTGTGTTTTTTTTTTTTGACTCCCTTATAATCCTTTGGCAGCTCTTTTGCTTTTCGCATCACTCAGAATTCAGAAATGTCAGCGCATTACTAGATGAAAGAGGCAAGGTTCTATAAGAGCCCAGAAACTCAAAAACCTGTTCTGCACAAACATTGATTTCAAGCAAACAGCTCGAGGTGAAGATGGTTACCATTACCAGCGACTCGAAACCTTTTGTGTCCTTGTTTGTTTTTAGGCCAAAATTTAGTAATTACTAAATTACTAATTAGTTAAACTTTTCTTCAGGGTCATTTCTAAAGTTGTCTTTACGGTTTAAAAAAGTAAACACAGTTGTTTGACAATAAATGGCTTCACCTTGTGTGTTAGCATTCCTTTTTTCTGACGAAATAGCCAAGAAATCAGAACATTTGCCAATTTGAAACTGTATTTCATGCAATAAAACTGAAATGATTTTACAATATGACTTAAAAGGAATAAGAATAGCATATCTTTCCACTCTTTGTAATTGGAAAAATGTGAAAAATTCAGTCGAGTGGAAAAAGTGCCACAATGTATAAGGTGGAGTGATATTTAAAGAATCCTCAATATTCTATTATTGAGTGCTTTCAAAAAAAAGTTACATTTTCCTGTGTGGTGTGTAGAGCACGTTTCTTTACTCTACTACCATTGCATTTCACCACTGTCATCAAGGTTATTGGGTTATGAATCCATGTTGGAAACGAACCTTAATGGCCAAGCCTAGATGGCTATACATCCATTTCATTGCCATTGGCAACTGAAAAAAAAACAAAAACAAAAGGACCTTTTCAGAAGACCCCACAGTTTTCACTCTGTTGCAAACTCTCACTTGACATTCAGCAGTATTTCATTTGGTCGTAAACCATAATCCCAACAGAAATCTACAAAATAAACCTTTTCAACTTTTTATAATTCCTTTCGCACTTGTGTGTGATCTCTTCTCGTAGATTCTGTGCATTTGTGTGAAAAGCTCTGCCATGAGGACATCTGCGGCCCCTGCTCTCTGACCTCCTCTATTAAATGCAGATGTGGCAGCAACAGCAAGGTTAGAAACCCGTGGCTCTCAGGGATGTACTGAAGAGTGCCACGGTAACGATCATTTCTCTTTTGGTTTTCAGAAAGTTCCTTGTGCTGTGATTGAAACTGAAGGTAATGTTTAGACTTCAGAAAGGGCCAATATATATACACACTGGCCACTTTATTAGGTACACCTGTGGTGGAAATGAGCCTTCACCTTGCTGAGAGAGAGACCGTCTTGAGGAAACAAACAGCACAGAAAAAGATTGTAAAAAGAAGCTTCTTTATTGATGACTCACAGTGAGAAGACCACAAGCACAGAGAACAGCATTCTCAATTTGAACATGTCAGAGAGTTTCTGGAGCTCTCTCTATTTGTAACGTGAAGACCACCCTCCTGTGCGTCATTCATGTCCTTCTGATTAGACTCCTTACGTATGTACGATGTTGGGCGCCAGAGTTGATTCCTACGTTATGGCCGGAGATGTTGTAGTGTGTTGGGCCCGGAGTTGATTCCCATGTTATGACGCCTGGTGGCATTGAGATGTGTTTAAGAAAAGAATGAACAGGCTTACAATATCACCATGAAAGTGTTTACATGCGGAATAAAGAAATCATATGACACAGAGGTCATTTTTCCATTACACACCTTACTAGTGGATTTCCTCTTTTTACAACCATTCTCTGTAAATCCTAGAGATGGTTGTGTGTGAAAATCCCAGTTTCTAAAATGCTCAGAATCAGTCTGGCGCCAACAGCCATGCCACGTTCGAAGTCACCTTAAATCACCTTTCTGATGCTCGGTTTGAACTACAGCAGATCGTCTTCACCAGGGGTGCTCACACTTTTTCAGCTTGCGAGCTACTTTTAAAACGACCAAGTCAAAGTGATCTACCCGCAACAAAAATGTAAAACACCAATCAACAAACAATTATTTTCAACTTTGTTGAGAATTGACAAAACACACATAATACTTAACTATTTACATTTTTTGTAATAACGTGAGTTTAATTTGATGACTTGCAGTGAATTGAATCATTAGAACAGTTGTGTGTGACCTGAATTGATGGTTATAGAGTGATCTTTATGGGAGCAATTGAGCTTTGATCCAAATGATCAAGAATAAAAATAATGCTCTGATAAAGTTTTCAAATTTTTATTGAAACTGAGTCGTGCAGTACAATATGCAGGTGAGGAGTGGCGTGTTGCTTGATTTTGGTTGTAATAGAACAATTTAGAATGAAGTTATGAAGCATATTCTGGGTAAAACATATTTTGGATCTGGTAATTTGCAGACGGTCCCTAAGTGATTCCATGTCAGCGGGTTGCTCATAGACGGTAATGTGTTTCTGCGAATGCCAAGGGAAACTTGTTTTAATAAAAACGTTTTGTAGTTTGCCCGCTACATAACACAGATTAAAAATAGGTATTATTTGTTTACTAAGAACATTCTGGTCTCGAGCTATTGAGCAGAGAAAACCGAATCCGTGAATCTGCAGCTAACTTTACTGAACTGTGACGGGATGGATGATCGGCTGATATTGTTTCAATTTCACGCCGCAGTCGACGTAATGAGCACCCCTGGTCTTGACCATGTCTACATACATTGTGCTGCTGCAATGTGATTGGCTGATTAGAAAATTTGCATTAACGATCAGTTAAACAGGTGTACCTAATAAAGTGGCCAGTGAGGTTTATTTTTAAAGCTTTCACATTTAGCAGTGTATCAGGTTGTACCCATTATCTCCTACAGGGGACATGGTATTTATCTGTGAGAAGCGCTGCAGCAAGAAACGTTCTTGCGGCCGCCACAAATGCGGAGAGATGTGTTGTGTGGTCAGTTTTTTTTTCTGTTCCAGGATCATTTTATCGACTTGCATTAAATGAAAGGTTAAAATACATTTTCTGCCACTCTCTTCCAGGATATGGAGCACAAATGTGCGATGATTTGTGGATACAAGCTCAACTGTGGTTTGCATCGATGCCAGGAGCTTTGTCACCGTGGCAACTGTCAGCCTTGTTGGCAAACAAGTTTGTTGATTTCTTAAATTCTGTAGCCTTTGGGAAAAAAATGTTATATGTTTGTCTGTTCTTCACTGAATTTCTGTTTTCCTTTCAGGTTTTGATGAGTTGGCGTGCTACTGTGGAGAGACTGTGCTCTTCCCGCCCATCCCTTGTGGAACTAGACCACCTGAATGTAAAAACGTTTGCACCCGGGGTCATGAATGTGATCATCCAGGTATGTAATCCTCTGATTGATTAATGAATATTACTGCCCTCTGCATTCTAAACAACCACACTGAGTTTGATTTGGTGTTCCATTAGTGTTCCACTCGTGCCACAACGAGGAGAAATGTCCTCCTTGCACATACCTCATGAAAAAGTGGTGCATGGGGAACCATGAGGTAAGATTTCTCGTGATGCATCAATTGGTCATTTGTGCCCTCTCAAAATGTTTCCATTACCCTCTAGGAAAGGAGTAACATCCCATGCCACCTGCAGGACATCTCCTGTGGTTTAGTGTGTGACAAGCTCTTGGATTGTGGCTCTCATCACTGTAAGAGGATATGCCACCGTGGGGATTGCCAGGAAGATGGAGTTTGCAAGCAGCCTTGCATATTTCCAAAACCTGGCTGCAGCCATCCTTGTGCTGCTCCCTGCCATCCAGGCATGCCCTGTCCACCTAGTGTCTGCAGTGCTAAGGTACCTCCTTCCTACTCATCTACTTCTCATCTGATTTTTTTTCTGCTGCATGCTTTACCCTGTAGATTCTTCTCATTCTGGTGTGCCACTTGCTCTAACATATTTGCTAATATTTTTACATTCTCAATAAAATTAATTCTCTTTTTTAACAAAAAAGGGCCTGTAACATCGTCATTGATCACTTCCTGTGCACTAAAACCTCTGAAGAGCCCCAGATAAATTTCTCCAAACACCTCCTGAGCCCCTTTTTCGCAATGTCACTTTCATCTTGAAGCTGTTGCGAGCTAGTGTTGACATCTTTATCACACAGCAGTCAAACCTTTCACCTTTTAAAGTCAGATTTTTGACGCTATTGAGTGACGCACAGTAGAGCTGCACGGGTAGCTGTGAGAAATGGCAACAGCAAAAGAGAAGCCAGAGCTTGAAGAGCCTCCCACCTCACTACGGTTTCCTGTTTGGGAACACTTTGGCTTCTCTGTTAAAATACATGACTGGGATAGACGAGTGGATAAATTTAAAGTTGTATGCCGACATTGTTCCACGGAGATCGGGTATGTGGCAGGCAACACATCAGCATTTTCTGCTGCTGGAGATATTGACACGGCAACCAGATCTATGCTCTCTTCAGAAAATGTGGATAGGTTAATCTTTTTAGCCAAAAACTTCAAACTTGAATAGTTAGTTTTGTTGATATATAAGCTGAAGCTGTTGCTAGTGTTAAAAAATTAAATACTGCAACTAGTTAGGACCTGAAAACTTTTATTTTAAAAATGTGTATTTCTTTATAGAGTGCAATTAATTTAAAATATCACCCAAATGTGTCACTTTTATTTATTTTATGCAAGAATTCTACTGTGTATTGGCAGCTTTTCAAAATAAAGATTTTGTAAACTCTTATTGTTTTGTACCGAACCGAATGAACCGAACCGAACTCTCCAAGACACTGAACCGAACCGAATACGATTTTAGCGTACCGTTACACCCCTAATATATATATATATACACATGTACATATTTATATATTGAAGAGTGGAGCATTTAGGTGTTCATGAAGTAGATTGCTTGAGAAAAGAAACTTTTCTTGTGTCTGGCTGTCCTGGTGCTCATTGCCCTGTAGCGTTGGCCAGACGGTAAAAGTTCAAAAAGTTTATTGCTCGGATGTGAGCAATCCGGAGTAATTTTCTGAGCCCTTTTCTCACTCTGGACTTTCAGACTATGAGTTGCAGACAATCGCATTTGACTTTCCAGAATCGCAGGCAGACTGGGGCTTGAGCACGCCTGTGACACTCACAGTGTGAACTGCCACAGACTCGCTCTGTGAGAGTCGCAAGGGAGTCATTGGCTGGTCGTGAAATATTTGGCGTGCTAAATATCTGGAGCTGTCGACAAATAAAAGCCCTCTACACATTGACTCAAATTTTCATTGCAAAATTTTTGTGCTCGATGCACCTCTATATTAAACCAACGCTATACCACACACCGGACCTAAACGAGTAAATGCAACAAAAGAGAGTTACATATCAGATTCATTTTTCACAAGAACAAAAAATGAAAGTTGGCTCTTCTAATGGCATGAAGAGGACAAAAAAGAGCAGCTGGGTGGCGCTTTTCTCCACATTTTTGTCAAACACTTTCCGGTGATCAGCCGGAGTAGTATAAACCACTCAACGTCCATGTTTTTTTTTCAATCTGTACTTTGAATTCTCCTCTGTCGTCGTCTTCTTGCTATTATTTCCTGTTTCCCTGTTTGGCGCTGTGAGCATCTGTTATAGTGTAAATGCCACCTCCAGGCAGGAAGTTTCACTGCATCAATATTTCCTTGACTCATTTAAAAAGCACCCTACTGAGAAGCCATCAGAAGATTCATGCAAATCTCAATTCGGACTGGTGTGTAGAGGTCTTAATAGAAGAATTTAAAAAAATCCGAGATGTCGAGCAGCTTATACTGTTTGTGGCTGATCACAGGGAGCTGTTCGGAATGTCGGAAAAGAGAGAATTTGTGGTGCGCTATTTCTTTCTCGTTTCCTGTACGAAGTAGCAAATGTGGGATGAGTGCCACCGAGTGGCGATTTTACATCCTAATCATGTCATCACAAGAGCCAGCTTTTTTAATAACAAGGCGTGACGTCACGTTCGCAACACAAATTTGCGTCAGTGTGTAGGCCTTTAAAATCGGGCAGAAAGACATGTGTTCTGACTGGAAATAGCACCTGTGAGAGTGAGAGAGCCACAACCAGAGAAAGTGAAGTTGCGTAGGAGGCATAGACAGCAATATAAACAATGCTTTTGGTCCAAATGGGGCTTCCTTTTGTTTCTTTGGACTCCGTAAATATTGTGCGCTCTCATTTTTGATAATTATCCATGTCTGGCACTTCGATCTGACACACGTGACCTTGTACTGAACTTGAATAGAACACGGAACAAAGTTCTCTGTGATTCAGAAAGTGCTGCTGAGTGAATTCAACAAAGAATGAAAGCTGCTCCAGACAGTGAAATTCATGCAGCTGTACATTTGTGCTCATACGATTACAAATTTTCAGATTAATTGGCCACAAAATGCTTTTGTGTTATCATTCATATTGACACATAAAGTAAACTTGCGATCAAAAACTGAAGACACTATTTGAGGCAATTTTACTGATGTAGGACAAATCGTACTGGTTTGTCGAGCTCCTAACCCAATTATAAATGAAAATACAACATTCTTAAAATCGTCGAACCTGTGTGTGTGTTGTCTGTCTGCAATTTCACTTCATAAACACTGGTGAGTGGTGTTTCATGACTTCTTTGCTTGTGTAACGATTTCCTTTCGTAGATACAGTGGTACCCCGAGATATGAAATTAATCCGTTCCAGGGTGACGTTCAGATCTCGAACCATTCGTATCACAAAGCAAGTTTTACATGTAAAACGCCTAATCCGTGCAATGGCTCTCAGAAACAACAGTATAATTAGATGATAAAAATGGAAAACCAGAGAAAAATGGTACCCCTTCAGAGAACGCATCACAGGGTTTCTCTAACTTGCGCTACAGAACAAGTTAGAGCTATTTGTTATAGCACATTATTAGTAATCTATACATAATGTTCGTATCTCAAATTTTTCTTCGGATCTCGAAGCGAAAAATTTCCTTCGAGACCTTTTGTATCTCGAACATTTCATAAATCGAAGCATTCTTATCTCGGGGGTACCACTGTATTATAAACGATCTTTGTACCCCACTTAAAGAATGGTTCTATGGTTTGATCAATTCTTCTGTGATTTGATATGATGGAGACGCTCGGTTATGTATGACGTCGCTCCAGACATACTCTTTTACTGACCAATCACAAAGCTTATGGTCTGCATCAATGCTGTGCGAAGTTACATTGTAGGGGTTTACATCTGCATAAATGTCACACGTAGGCATAATGGAGGATATTTTTTAGGGTTTTAGCTGGCTTTTAAATGGGTAAGTTGCTGCAAGTTTTACACTAAACTGGCAGACCAGTCACTATTCAGGTTATGTCTGTTGTCATAGGGGTGGGCGATATCTCGATATTTAAAATATATCGAGATTTTTTTTTAACTCTATATGAATTCTGGCATATCGTATATATCGATATAATGTCTATATTTAATTTTCGCCACTTTGCTTGTGTGCCTTCTCTGTGCTGCGCTCGTCCCCGCCTCCTTGCTTTTGTTCCCCCTCCCCTTGCCTGTCGTCTCAATCAACATGGCGGCGCCCGCAACCAGCCCGGAGGTTACAGAACTTGTTGCAAAAAAAGAATAGCTGGCTCCATTATATGGAAATACTTTGGTTTTAAGTCGTCAGACGAACAACAGACAGATGTCTACTGCCGTGAATGCCGTGAAAGTTGCTGCCAACCAAAGCGCAACTAATC
>SRMA01026468.1:24156-35619 GCA_007224835.1 Danionella cerebrum
GATATATTTTTTGCTTCATATCGCCCAGCCCTATGTTGTCATTAATGTTCTTAAAAGTATTTATACAATATTGCATTTATTTAAAATATGGGTGCCTTTAATGTTCTGTATTATTACAGTAACACTTCTATTCCATTGTCAACCGCCAGGTGGCAGTGCAGTGTGACTGTGGGCGCAAGAAAGAGACGGTTCCTTGTGCTGAGGCCTCTAATTCTTACCAAAGGTTCCACATGACCAAAATATTTTCCTTAATGAGACGTGCACTATGTTTCATTTAGTAATGGTAGTGATTGCAGTTGTTTAGCAGAAAAGTCACTTGGTTCAGAGATCAAACTCCATTTCCCTCTCTGGCCTGTGCAGATATGCAGCAATTGCAGTGGCCAGTAAGCTGTCGGATATACAGCTGGGAGAGAGTGTTGACATTGGACCACTGACAAAGAAGGAGCAGAAAAAGGCCAGGTGTGTTTTTATTAGTTCTACAAAGGAATAGTCGATACTTTATGTAAATGACTACATTAGCAGAGTTTGACATTTCTGACAAAGTGTAAAGCTGTGGAGAAACATTGCAGGGTACTGTAGTAACTTCTTAGAAATATTCTGTGAAGAACACATGGTTTGAATTGAACCAGATCCAACATTTTGATCTAAAAGTTATAGCAAACGTTTGTAATGTTCTGTATTAACCTTTCGATTTGTTCTCTTCTTCAGACTGGAGTGTGATCAGGAGTGTGCCACGCTGGAGAGGAACAGGTGAGCATGAAAACAACCCTCAACCCATGTTTTTTTTTTTTATTTCCTTGTGCATTACCAGATGTGTCCATGTGTGTTCACTGCTTTACTTTTCTAGTTGTTTTCCTCTTCCAGACGTCTGGCTGAAGCCCTGCAGATTGATCAATCCTTGGATCCCTTTAACAAGTCAACATCTTCGAAATACACCGACTCTCTGAAAGAAGACGCAAGGTGCTACAGATTCATGAATACACTGCTTTAGAAGAGATCAATTGAAGGATCAGGGATCTCATTTATTAGACTGTGTATAGAATTCTTGTTAAAAGTTAGAGTATGTCAGAAATGTTAATAATAATGAATAACGCACTTTACGAGGCGCTTTACAATTTCCAGAGCGTTATTCATTCACTCCACATTGACACACTGGTGGTGATAAGCTGCAACATGACAGAACATGGCTGCCGTTTCCAATAGTATCTGTCTGCAGACTGCGTAGTACATGTGGCTGTTTGTTAGGGTGTAACGTGTAGTTGGCGTAACATGAAGCTGATCGTACATTGGTGCAATTTGGAACTCCCAAATTCTCAAACAGAGATGTCTACTGTTACTAAAAACAACCAGAAGACAACACAAATACACACTAGTGAGGTAACTCCTTTGAAAAGCATGTTTTAGGGGTTAGGGTTATAAGGGCCTCCATCTTTACCACAACATGGCTCTGTCGAAGTCGGACTACCACCAGTTACGCCCCCTTGTACAAGTTACGCCTCTGTAAAATACGCCAATTCCAGCACGTTACACCTCCGTCTTGCAGCCTGCAGACAGACCCATTTCATGACTACGGCCTCCAAGCGCACCCCCACCGGTCACACACACATCTAAAGAGAGCAATGTCGGTTAAATAGCTTGCCCAAGACCGCAACAGCGTAATGGACCTGGCAGCAATCGAAGCGGCAACTCTGCCGGCCTGCTTTGGTTATATTTGAAAAGTGTGCATAATACAAGAACCCCGGCAAAAACCTTGGCAAAACGTTTCATTTCTTGGTAAAATTTTTTGCCATAAAACAAAAGCATGTCTTGTCTTCCTCCCCCCCATTAACATCAATGACAGCCTGAGGTCTCTTGAGGTAGTTGTTGATGAGGTTCTTTATCTTCTCTTGGTAAAGCAGACTATTCTTCTTGGCAAAAAGCCTCCGATTCTTGTAAATTGTTGCATGAACTGCACGTTTGAGTTCGCCACAGAGGGGATCAATGATATTGAGGTCAGGAGACTGAGATCCACTCCAGAACCTTCACTTTGTGTGAAACATTCCATGTGCAGCTTCCGGCTGATTAGGTCAAATTTTCTTCTAGTATCTTTTGAGAACAGGCTGCATTCATCTTCTCCTCAATTTTAACCAAGTGCCCTTGGAGCTCAGACATCCCCAAAACATCAGTGACACTCCATTGTGTTTCATACTGGGGTTCTTACAATTTTTCTGGCAGTTGTAGCAGAATTTTTTTTAAATATGTGTGAACACTGCTGATTGACATTCCCAGTTTCTTGTAGATCTTTTTATATCGCTTTTCTGTTTTGTACAGTACCTTTTCTAGTAGAGCACATTGTGGATCATTTCACCCTTAGATGATGCCTATTCTCATCATTTACAAAAACTTTATTTATATCTCTTAAAAGTCTCTTATTACTGCACATATTTTGGCGAAAATATTTTGGAGAAAAACAGGATTTGCTGCACGCAGTTTCTTTCCTGTTTGCTGTACGAAGTTGCTACGAAAATGTAGGATGAGCGCCACCGAGTGGCTCTTTTACATCCTACTTGCATCATCAAAAGAGCTAGCTTTCATTGGTCCTTTTCCTTGAGAAAGACTAATCCAATATGGTAATCCAAAACCATTTTTTTCATTGGCATCATTTGTTTGGTCGGATGTGTGAGCCCCCGTTGGCACCCATGGTTTTTGATTGAGGTGCGTTGTTGCACGAAACCTTAGGCCGCAAATTTGGATCGGTGTGTAGAGGCCTGAAGACCTCAACTCATGCTCAAGATAACTTTGATATTGGACTCGGCTCCTTGACGTGTTAAGAATTTTGACATTACAGTGTAAGGCAAACACAATTTATGGACTAAAAGGTTTATTATGGTTCATGTGTACTTTCTTGTCTGGTTTGATGGCTCGTCGCTAGTGTCTGTGCTCTTTATGCAGAGCTTGGAATCATACGTTTGTTTTGACGTATGAAAGAAAAATGGAAATGTAGAATATATACACAAACGTTCCCTGTTTAGTCTACTTTAGAGCTCTCAACCTTTTTCAAATCCAGGAAAGATTTGAAGTTCGTCAGAGAAATTGAAGAAGAGATGAAGAGATTAGTTGAATCGGCAAACAAGGTAAGATTTAGATCAATAAACACATCATAAAAAGTATGTTCTCTAAACACAATTTTTACAGCTCTTTGTCGTCTGTGTTTCTTCAGGGAAAGCAAGCCAAGAGGAGTCACTGTTTCCCACCTATGAAGCGTGAACAGCGGCGACTCATCCATGAGCTTGCTGAGGTGTACGGCGTGGAAAGCACCAGTTATGACAATGAACCCAAGCGCAACGTAGTTATCACCGCAGTAAGGTTAGCTAAATGTGTTTTAATATGAACAATAGCAGCAGATATCCTTTCATGTGCTAAGAATTAAAGTGTTTAATGTGTTACAAGACTGCAGACGTTGTGTTTTCAGGGGGAAATCAGTGTGTCCCAATGTTGGCCTAGCTGCAGTGATTGAAAGGGAAACGGTTAGCAGAGCGCCTCCGCCCATTGCCCACTTCAAACAACACAGCAAGTATGTGTACAGTCAGACAGAGCCGACCTTTCTGGCACTCTCCATAAAGTTTCTGGCTAAGAGACAAGAATGAAACATTGCTTCACTTAAATCCTGTCGGAAACTCAAAGGAATTGAAGATCAGGAGATATTGGGGTCAAACACTGCTAGGGGCAAGCCCCGTGGTTGGGAAAGAAGGGTAGAACTCAAGTGCACGTTCAGAATGGGAATTTTGTTAAAGGGAACAAAACAGAAAACCCCTTTTGTTGGGAAAACCTCCCTAAACTAAAACTGGTACAACAAGGTAATCTAACTAAAAACAGGATTACAAACTTTAGAGGAATAACAATTAATTACGCTTAAAGAAATGATCTGCATCACCGTATCCGCAGTCACGATTAACAATGAACCCGCCCCCAAAGAAAGGAAAGACTAGACTAACCCTAAATAGGTAAGAGAAAACAAGGCAGAAGGGGAGGCAGGTGCGGATAGTCAGTAGTGATGGGAAGTCCGGATCATTTTACGGATTCGGTTCTTTGAGTCTCGTTCAGTAAAATGAACGGATCTTTTATCGAGTCATTTCGTTCATTTTACTAAAATATCAATAAATGTTGTGTGTTACTTTCACATCTACTAGCGTTTTATACACAAACGCGAATCACACTACAAATAAGACAAAACTATAATGCTAAATTTAAAATAAATATAAATATATTACTAAAGCCTACCTGGGTCTTTTAGCCTGGTTTACCCAAACTCTGATCTGTCTTCTTTAGATTTAAATCTCTTTTGTTTGACACAAAATTACTTCTCTCTGATGTTAACGTGTGCAGTCCGTGTGCATTTAGTATCTTTTGATTCTAATTTATTTTTTATTTATCATTATTATTATATAGCTCTTTTGGCACAAACGTGTTATTTATTTTAAAACTTACTTATTTGTATAACTTTACAGCTTGTTTTGCACTTTAAATGTCTTCTGTTATATAAGTATATTTTGATTTATCTTTTTAAGGTTGTATTTAAAAAATAAACAATCCAAGAGTGTGTATAAAGTATTTATAATATCTGAAACATCATATGCTACAAACAATACACTGACGATCTTTACACTGATTGACTTATTATATATCAACTTAATAAATTCAAGAATCAAATGCATAAAAGATATTTAGTTATTACATATCATTGGCGAGTTACTTTTCAATTACATGACAACTTAAAGGGAATTTATTATAAACTAAAAATAAAGTGACTCAAAAATGCTTCATGAATCTTAGGTTATGTAAGGTGTTGTATAATGAAGATTAAAATACACTTAAAACACAACAAACACAAAAACCTTGTCTCTGAAAATGATTTTATGAACAAATTAAGTCTTTATTAACACATTATGTGTTGAGCATCAAAAACTGTTAATAGCAGTAGTAGTAATAAATATAAAAATAATAGTAATCGTTCACTAATCATGAACTAATATTTGCATACTGACTTTGCCTAACGTGGCGCGGTCACGTGACAAAAGAACGAAATGACCTGGAGACTCGCAAAAGGACCTAATCATTCGGAGGACTCGCAAAAAGACCTAATCTTTTCGGAAACAGAAAAGATTAGTTCATCTTTCGAGTCATTCGGGTCTTTTCGGTCTTCTGTCATTGATGATGAATGGGTTACGCTCGGAAAACCACAAGAATGATGCGCATGCGCCAATGAACGAATCCCTCGGAAAACCACAAGAATGATGCGCATGCGCTAATGAACGAATCCCTCTCCAACACGACTCGTTCCTACAGAGTCACATTAAAGATTCGTTCTTGAACGACACATTACTAATAGTCAGACTAACGAGCAGGGACAGAGAAGAGCAAACTGAGAAAACAGGTCAAAATCAAGGGAGCAGGGCAAAATAAAAGGAACTGGAAGGGGGTGCCTAATAAAAACACTAAGATAAAATGTTAGTGTTATCTATGTTAATTAGGTTATTGCTTAAGTTTCAGTTCTCTTTAAGCCACACCTACCTGAAGAGACTTGGATGGGACATGTTTGGGCAAGTCCGGCTGTAGTGGTTTAGGAGAAACAGTTTTTCTTACCGTTTTTTAGGGTCTGTAATTTGGGTTAAAGCGCAATACTTTGGTTTATTGGATATCAGGAATACCATTCTGAGTTTTGATTTGATTTACGGAATTGTTTTATTTTTACTTTTGTTTGTTTTTTGTGGTGAACATAAATACGATTTTTGAGATCAAGAGTGACGACGTAAGAACTCTTTTTTTAACCACTCACCAGTAGATTCAAGCCAGGGATTTTCGATCTTGAACCTACAAAGGGTATGATTCTCGCTACGGGAGTGAGTGGTCCTTGGTTCATATCCTGGACGAGCCCAGCTTTAATTATGGTTCAACAACTGAGTTTTCCACCCTTGTTGCGTCTGTAGTTTTATTTTCCAGATGGAACACCAAATAAACCGGACCTTCACTCTAAAACACTTTTTTTTGAAAATAACATAACTTATGAAAACCCACATAACTCCATTAATGAAGGATTAAACTGTCCAAGTGAATAAAGCAAAATAGCATTTTTGTCATTTGTTTAGCGAAAAAAAGAAAAAACCCTCACAGACTGAAGACGATGCATATCGATCATCATCTTTTATCATCAGGCTCAAGAAACAGATCACAGATAAACTATTAGCTCCACCCATTTCACATCATGAAATTTATTTTAGCCTGAGAAACCTGAGGTGTGGCGTGAGAGATCATTCAAATGCGAGAGTCTTACGTTCAATGTGTGAGAAACGGCAGCTCTACAGTTTCACTCGTGAGTATGGATGCGGAAGCTGCGACTACTGCATAAGGCATTGTGGGGAATTTTTTTTTTTTTTTTTTTTTTTTTAGATACTCAAAACTTTTAAGCTCTCGCGGGCCACATTAGATTACATGGGGGACTTGAGTTTGACACATGTGCTCTATAGCCTCGTACAGACAAAAAGAGACAACGTTGCAAAAGACTAGCGGAGCGTCACTAGTCACTCTGTTTAGTCACTCATCAATGAGTGGTTAACAAGAAATGTGACGTATGTTATCAATAAACAAATCCGCTATTTTCCCATTTATAATTATGATGGATGGTCGCTTCTCGTTAGCATAAACTTTTTTTACGCCAACAAGCTGTCACCATCAGCTGATAGCTCTCTCGTCACAGATCTATTATTCGTACTGGCCAAGGTTTGCCCTGCTAAAAGTACTTGAGGTTCAATAAAACGAACGGCCCATCCTGTACTTGCCGTCACTACTGTGTTCACTGTAATGACGAACAAAGCAACGACTCCAATGCTGAATACTCATTTTAAAAATGCAGAAATTTAATTGCCACCTCTTGGTTAAGTACAGTCTTGTGGAAGAAACTTTTTTGTTGTACCCGATATGAGAAAAATCTGTGTTTGTGTGGCCTAAAAGACAGGGTCGGCCAGAATTCCAGTAACTTTAATGATGTTCAGTTTTTGGCATGGTTTACGAAGGATCTTGAATTTGTAAAACTACATAAATCAAGTTAATAACAGTATATGTTAGTATTTTTTTAATGTCACCGAGCATCATACTCCTGTAAAATAAAAATAATAAATCTGTTTATTCTCAGTTGTGTCTAAACTAATGAAAATGCTTCTGATTGTTTGTTTCAGGGCGGATGCATGGATGAAGAGACGACCTTCTAGAGACGAGCCCTCGATTGACTATTTTGATGTGCAGGATTGATACAAGTCACAATTATTTAAAGTCATGTACATGTGTTAAGCAGAGATCTTTTTTGTTTCCTGGAAAATGTATTTCAAGCAATGAGAAGATGGTCAATTAAATTGTTTGCATTTCAAGGTAATTAACTTGTCGAGATGTAAATGTTGACTGTTATTATCATCGAAGAGATTCACCACTTTCCAAACATACAGAAGGATAAAATGCATGTTTAAGCTGAAATAAAAATCTATCTAAATAGCAATCTCTGTGCCTTGTGTGTTGAAATTTTTTAAATATGGGGAATTTAAGTCCTGGTTTCTTCCATTCCCAAAACTGTATATTGTGGTTATTCATTATGAAATAGAAACATTGTTGTCAGATGACCCAAAAAATGTTTATTATAAAATGACATAAATTCTTTAAAAAAAGTGGATGGATGGATGAATGTATAGATAGATAGATATTCACTTGTGTTCTGGTGAATTTGAATATTAATATACTACCAAAATGCATGTTTTAATAGTATGTGAGGGACAATAACTACTAAAATGCACATTACATAATTATTAAACTGATTTGCTTGTAAATTTGTGATATGACCCATTCAGAAAATAATGAATTCCAATCATGCTGTAGATGTCTATTGTTTAGACTAGAGGCACAGATTTAATTAAGGCCCGAAGTGACAGACGAAGAAAAATCTCAGGAAACCAGAGGTGCTAGAGGATGATAACAGCTACAGTCAACCCACAGACCAGCTCCAAAGACCTACATCAGGTTGCTGCAGATGAAGTCACCGTGCATTTTTCAACTACTCAGAACAATTTACATGAGGAGATGCTGTATGGACGAGTGGAAAAGCTTTTTCTCTGCACACAGCACAAATGTTTTTTTTTTCGTGTCTTTAATTATTTTTTCCCAAAAGGATTCTGAAAACCACTGAAGTGCCAGACTATAAAAGAAAAAAAAATAAAGCCAAAATTTTAATTTGACAAAAATGTGATTACCGGTAATTTGAGTTGAACAAAGAAATACATTTCTTTAAAGTATTTTACATTTGATAAAAACCTGTTTGTTCAGCTCACTTTCATTAAAGTTCACGGACTCATTTCATTCACATTGAGCCTAAATATGTTTGTTGGTTTGAATTTCCAACAAAAGTTGATTGAGTTCATCCAATTACTTATTTTTTTTTTTATTTAATCTTTTTAGTGTCATCAGTTTGAAGTTTCTGTGACGTTAACAAAGTTTGAACCGATGGAAAATTTCCCAGAATTCCTTGAGTGGTACCAGTGTGAAAAGACTGAGTTAGGCCAGTTTCTTGGCTGTAGCTTGAACAGTTAGGGAAGAGATGTGTTTAGAATTTTCTTTTCGTTTTAAACAAAAGAAGAATAACAATATGTTAGCTGTTACAAGCCAAAAGACAACATTAAATCCTCCAACCCGATGTTTTCGATTTTGAAAATGGCGTTGATTCGACGCAGCGTTTCCCGCGCCTGCGCCTCAGCGCCCAACGTCACTCCGGCTGCATCCGCTACGAGTTCTCCAGTCCTTTCCTTTTCTCTCTCTCCGCTCTCTGCCTGTGTCCAGACACTCCAGTGCCAGGGAGCAGAGAGTGTTTGTCGTGCTTCTAAGGATAAAGAACTTCCATCTCTCCAGGAACACATCCGCTCCTGCTTTTTCTCACATCCGCTACCCTTTTCGTGACCAACCGGCTTCAGCAAGCATCTGCTATATGGAGAGGAAGGTATGGCACAATTAAAGCAACATTTGCTGCATTCAACACGTAATAAACACCGGTGCTTCAGGTCAGTGGTCTGTTGACGTTGTAATGTTCTTTAGTCCTCCCTTCTCGACCTATTTATGTGTGTTGGACTTTCTAAAGCTGCATCTGGTTTGGTTGGCTCTTAAATGCAGAAAGTGGCTAGAACTAGACCGGTAAGAAAACTGGTCCTGGTTTAATAAGGTTCTATCGACAGGTGCACGTGTTAATCCTGGCCCCTCATCACTGGTCCTCTTCCTCTTCGGTAGGACAGGGATGCTGAGTGAGAGCACTTAGAATGAGAGAACTGATGCTCCATCGACTTTATAAACAGATTAGCTACATCTAATCTTTGTGGACGGTGTGTAAAAATAGGGGCTAAATTTAGCATGTAAGATCTTTAAACATTGCATTATTTTTTTTTTTACATGTGGTTGCTTTTGTGTTTTCCTGCAAGCTTTAAATCAGATTCGAGGTGCTGTTAACCCTTAGAGGTCCGGGGTCTTTACTTTTTTGTGTTTTGTACAACTTTGCTCTGGAAAATTACATTTAAAACAATGTTCTGTGGCAATGCTTGATATATGTTTTTATACAACCCCAGATTCTTTTTTTTTTTTTTACAAATAGTTTTTCATGAAATTACACAATAAGGCCACAAAAATACAATTCCAAGTTGTATTTTTTTTTTTTCATTTTCTTAACTGCAAAAATCTGAAAAATTTAGAACGAACAGCTTTTATCCAAAAATAAAACAAAATAAAACTGGAAAACCAATTTCCGTGCCATTGTGCTTTGTTCGTGTCAGAACTTTAAAAAACACAAGCCAATATTACTGGTTTTGTACTTCCAAGGATTATCCCTTCTTTTCACCACTAGATGGCACTGATTTGAGGTATGTAAAACGAAACTGAAGACGATTTCACATTTGCTCAAATTTTAATTTGAATTGCCTTGCCAATTATGTGTCATTGCTCTTGTAATGTTCATTTAAAACAAAAAATATCAAAGCTAATTACCTTTATGAAACCTCATTATATTTAAAATTAAACAATAGGTGCGTAACATCATTTCACTTAATTCAAAGGCAAAGGCAGAGGAAGATCAGCAGGTCTGACTAAAAGATGTCCAAGTTATTTGGTCTCCCGGTATCAAATGAATACATTTTAATGAACTGGTTTCACATAAATTATGCAACTTTTACTACCGTTTATGATAGGGATGAGAAGGATACAGAAAGCTGTCTCAGAGATTTAAGCTCTCATTTTTCAACTGTGAGGAATTGGAAGACCAGAAGCACAGTTCTAGTTAAGGCCTCTGACAGACCAAGAAAAATCTCAGATAAACAGAGGCGCAGGATGGTGAAAACAGTCACAGTCAACCCACAGACCCACATCTTGCTGCAGATGAAGTCACTGTGCGTTGTTTAACTATTCAGCACACATTACACCAATGCTGCATTGACTAGTGATGTGGAAAATGCCCATTGGACAAGCCAGCTTCATTTAGGAGGTGCTGTGGACAGATGAAACTAATATATTTGGGCAAAACACGGTGGAAAAACAGCATTCCAAGCAAAAGACTCGCTACATACAATAAAACTGGCGGAGGTTCCTTCATGGCCAGTGCGGGGACTGTGAAGTTAGGGCTGAAAGATATTCTGTTTTGACATCAACATCTCGATGTGCGCATGCGCGATAGTCACATCGCCGGAATATACGATGTGAGGGGTAGAAGCCCATGATGTATAACAGAACGGTAGCCAAACACGAGTTTGTTATATGGCTTGTTGCTGGGGTGACCTGCACGTGATTGGTTCCTGTGCCGCTGCTCACCGCACACAGCACACATTCACTACTAAAAATGCGCGACGAAGAGGATCCGCCGCAGAAAGATGATTACGTACCAAAAAGAAAGTCGAAATCATCTATTTGGGACTATTTCGGATAAAAAAATTGTGATGCCTTTGCCAGTGTGACACCTTACCAGAATGGCTCTCAACGACAAAAAGAAATAACTGAAGCAATAACATTTTATATCGCTAAAGATATGTTGCTTAGGATGACCAACACAAAAGATTGTGAACCGAAAAGTTCTTTTTTTTTTACTAAAAAATATATTTATTTAAAGTAAATTGCTGTTAACCAATCAGGGGGTTGGTGTAAAGCTGCCAATTTATTGTAAAATGTTCTACTTTTGTGTTTAAAGAAAATTTTCGGAATAAAATATTAAGTGACCTTTTTTCACTTATAAAGAAGCTTGCTTATTAGTGAAATTATTAATATGTAATAATTAGAGGTGTAACGGTTCACGGGGATGTAATGAACCGTTTCGGTACGGCCTGTTCGGTTCGGGACACTTGCGTACCGTTTCGGTATTCGGTATTTGTATTAAATAATATAAATGTATTATCAGCGCGATATTAAGCGCAGCGGAACCAT
>SRMA01026468.1:39076-53434 GCA_007224835.1 Danionella cerebrum
ACATTGTGCCACACAGAGATTTATTATTGTAAGCCGCAATTAAAATCTGTTGAGCTCAAGGACAAACTTCCATGGATATGTATTGTATACAGGGTCAGTGCTGGCGAAATGGGTGGAAATTTTCTATGGTGCCCCCCAAAATGTGAGACGAAAAACTCAAAAATGCTAGCGTAAATGATAACTATTTTTTTTTTTATTCTGTCAGTCTGACATACTATAAGGAGTAGAATGTAGAATAAGTTTACATATCCTTGAAAAAGTTTTGATATCTTGGCCATTGTTCAGAAAATAAAATGAGAAGCTTGGAGCTTCATGTCCATTACAATTGCCTTAGAAGAGCTCAGTCTTTGCATCCAGACTCATCATTTGTTTTGTTCAGTTCGGACAGAGTGAGTATTGATCAGTGGTGGCCTGATTTTACTGTAGAATCTGAACCTGTTCTTAAAGTGTCTAAATCAGAAAAGTTGCAGTATGTCCGCAATGCTGTGAGCTCTGTGTACCAACCTGATGCACTTACCACATTGACAGACTTTGTGGTTTACACAGAGCTGACCTAATTTTACAGGGGAAAGGCTCAGTATCCCATTTAGTGCTCTCCCAGTCCCAGCCAATTCCAGCAGGCTAGCTAGCTCGGCTGAATGTCTTTTTGTTGTAAATAATCTTCGATACATGGGCTTTTCAAAGACATGTAGATTCCTTGAGAACTTGCAGCGATGCTAATGTTCTGCTGATTGACGGTTTGAATGTAGAGGATTTGGTCGATGAGACCGCGATTGCTGTGTCTGGCCTCATTCTGTCTGTCCACTCTCTCAGTCCACATTCACAGAATCAGAATGAAGGATGTAGGTTATAGGGATGGAAACTATTTGAGTTTGTTTGCAGCCTGATGAGAGGAACAGATTGGTGTTTCAGGGATATGATAAAACAGAAACTGGCAAATTTAGTTTTTTATGCCATTGTTTTTACTGGTTGGTCTTTTTTGTACTTGTCAGACATCCTGTAAATGACCTACTTTTAAATTTAATTGCAAATTAAAGCTGCAAGCAGCGATCCAAGGGCTCGAGCACCTGAGGCACTTTTTTTTCCAGTGGCCATATTTCACAATCTATTTTTTTTGTGGATGGGTGGGGGGTGTTCTTGGTATTGGTCCCTTACATAAGTGTTTCCAATTACAAACATGCCATTCAAACACAGTTCAAAATATATAAAACTGCAGAAAATGTCACATACCATGTTGCCATTAGGTGGTGCTATGACCTAATACATAGGTTGCTATAGAGATGTGTTCAGGCATTGATTATTAAAAGATTTGACAAGTTTGATCCCTATTGGGCAATGTATGGTCGAGTTATAAAAACTTCCTGCTTCATAGCAAAACAACGAAATTCAGCAGCACGCCAATGACAAACTGTTTATTGATGTCCAAAAAGCTTCGCAAATTAACAATACAGAGGTCTTTTGATGAGATTGCCAGAGTTGTTATGGTGATCAAAATACAATCAAATTCAAATAACTGACATTCTGTTGGTTTTGGAATTTTGATCCAATTGGATCCATGAATTCCATGTTGCCACTGGGTGGCGCAATAACTGACACTGTATTTTGCCATCGTTCAGACATGGAGTTTGAACCCAATTTGACCTTGAGTTAATTACAACTTCCTGTTTTTGCCAAAATGTAAACTTTCGATGGCGTATATGCACACAGTTTAAAGAAGTCAAAAAAGCTTCACAATTTAACATCCCATATCTCTTAAAATAAAACTGATGGAGTTTGGAGATGGATTGGTGTAATCTCTAGGAGCAGTTTGTTAAAGTACGACACAAGCAAAAGACTTCAAATTGACTTCCTGTGGATTTTGGAAAGGCAATATTACTTATATGTATGGCTTGGTATGCTACACGTACCAAATTTCATTCGGCTACGGCAAATGTTAGCACACTACAATCTGAATAAAGCATTTTAAATTCATAACTTGATTCTAAAAATAAAATAACCTAATGAGATTTTGAACCACATTTTTATATATTTCATGTTTTACTTCATTAACAGGTTACTAAAACATAAGAAAATCTCATCTGCACCATGGAGTTTTATGTTGATTTTATGGGTTTCGTTGGTGGTATTATTATTATTATTATTATTATTAGATAATTAACTTTAAAGTTATCTCGCAAACACCGGTTACAATAAGTTGTGAGGATGATCCTAACTTTAGATATCTGATGTAATCAACGGCACTGTAAGCATTCAGAGAATCTGACTCCTTAGCTGTGGCACAGGTGTGCTCATTACATCGATCTCGATCGCGGCGTGAAATTGAAACAATATCAGCCGATCATCATCCCGTCACAGTTCAGTAAAGTTAGCGGCAGATTCACGGATTCGGTTTTCTCTGCTCAATAGCTCGAGACCAGAATGTTCTTAGTAAACAAATAATACCTATTTTTAATCTGTGTTATGTAGCGGACAAACTACAAAACGTTTTTTTATCAAAACAAGTTTCCCTCGGCATTCCCAGAAACACATTACCGTCTATGAGCAACCCGCTGACATGGAATCGCTTAGGGACCGTCTGCAAATTACCAGATCCCAAAAATATGTTTTACCCAGAATATGCTTCATAACTTCATTCTAAATTACTCTATTACAACCAAAATCAAGCAACACGCCACTCCTCACCTGAATATTGTACTGCATGACTCAGTTTCAATAAATATTGAAAAATTTATTAGAGCATCATTTTTATTCTTGATCCTTTGGACCAAAGCTCAATTGCTCCCATAAAAATCACTCTATTACCATCAATTCAGGTCACACACAACTGTTCTAATGATTCAATTCAATGCAAGTCTTCAAATTAAACTCACGTTATTACAAAAAATGTAAATAGTTAAGTATTATGTGTGTTTTGTCAATTCTCAACAAAGTTGAAAATAATTGTTTGTTGATGGATGTTTTACATTTCTGTAGCGGGTAGATCACTTTGACTTGGTCATTTTAAAAGTAGCCCGCAAGCTGAAAAAGTGTGAGCACCCCGGCTGTGGCACATTCATTATAGTCAAGCGTTTCATTAGGAGGCATCTACAGACCTCTGCAGGAGAATCCTGATACTGCAGCTTAGGCTCAAACGGCACACATAACCCCAACCCCCCTTTTTACCATGAGTCAAATAGACCTCAACATTTGGCAGAGGGGGATTGGAAAAGGTGATTTGGGCGACTCAAAGGGGTACTGTGACTTGACACTTCTCAGCAGTTTTCTCCAGAATTTTAAGCTAAAACTGTTAACTTTTTCTGTTAACATTGCAATAAATAACGGTATATTTGTCTTTCCAGAGAGGAAATTGTCTGACTAAAAACAGAAAAGTCTAAACCAACTGGTCATTATGATATTTGGTTGACTCTAGACTTCAGTTTGAGTGATTGTTTCCTTTCTGCCATTCTCCCTGTTACACAGTGCTCTTAAAGAGACAAGAAGTTGATCTCTAGAGGTCATGCTTTCAAACAAAAGAAACGACAAGCGGCTTGTGAGGGTTGACCCAAAGGCTGGCTAATCTAGATACCACACCACTAAATCAGACATGGGGGTGTAGTTTCAAATTCAAATAAAGCCGCAGAGATCAAAGGGCTCTCGGACCTTAGGCAATTGGTAGCATTTTATTGTTCAATTGCATAAATTAACATAAATTGCAGTTTAACAAAGTATATTGCAATTTAACACCTTATATGCCACACATCAGTTATAGAGCATTAATGCAATAATGTCCGGTCTGGAAATATTTTGGGATTCTCCATATTTGCAAATGAATGTGTTTTCAAAGACATTTGTGTTGGCTTGTTTGGTGTGCGTGCCACGGAATTGTATTGCATGCAGAACAACTGTTCTCAAGGTTAAATTGGCAATAAAATAAATATAAAATAAAAAAAGCTGGATTCAGCCTCGTTCCCAGGGATTTCTCTCAGCACCATGCAGCATTGTGTACTGTAAATTTTTCACATTGTTGATGAGAACCCGAAACGGACTGACTGCCGCTAATGTAGAACAGTTGCTTGCCATTAACAATGGACCAGGCCCAGCTCAAGCCATAAGCAGGGGTGGGCTGAGCCCACTCAAATGTCTATATTGATATTTTTCTGTCACGTGGTTTGCACAGAGACTTGGCCGGTGGCAAAAGTAGTACTTGAGTATTGTTTAAAAAATTATTTTTGTATTATTTTGCAACTGTAACAGTGGAAGTGTAGTATTGGTGCATCTCTTTACCGGATCAAAGACAAAATTCTAAGAGACGCAGGTCGACGGTACTTGAAAAAGATGCCCTTGATATGAAATGTGGATCCATAGGGGGTACCTACAAGACGTATCATAAACATCATTTATCTCAAAGTATTACTGCGATAAAAACTTTAGGGTGATCACTGTTACGCTGAAGACAATTAATAATCCTCCTTCCACAAATAACTTTCAAAGAATGGTCCAGAACATTTCCCAGAGACAATCCTACTTAGAAATAAATGGCTTTTGCTGCATTAATGATTCACATGCATCTGTTACCAAGTGTACCGGTCTGATTTCATCAGGAACCAATGCCTGCAGGCATTTCCTGCTCCCCTCCTTGCATCTGGGGCAAGCTTTGTTTAGCAGTAATGCATTTAACCAAAATTTGTGAGGAATGAATTACCTGTACCTTTGCAATATTTAAGTGTTTTTCATTTAAAACATTGCCAACCAGCCCTGTTACCTTCAGTCCTGTTACTTATGTAAAGAATAACAAGAGGGTTAGTAACAAGTAAAACAGAATCCATATTTCGATGATAAATGTAATACAACATTTGTTCCCAATTCCCAATGTAAGTCGCTTTGGATAAAAGCGTCCGCTAAATACATAAATGTAAATGTAAATATGTTACTAAAGATGGACCAATACCCTTTTGGAATACTTGGGTAAATAAAGTAAAAAAAGACATTTTGAAAAGTTACAAGCAAATGATACCAATTTGGTGGAATGCCTCTTAAGTCATTGAGGACGTTGATAGTTAGCGTTCTACTAAGGGGGTACTGGTATGGTCATGTGACTAAATGTGCTTCTGAGGGGAACTATGTGTAAAAGCATCCAGGATTTTCCTCCGTGCTGCTGCTGCTGCTTTAAGGATCCTCCCTCCATTTTTTTGAGAATGAGGTTTGACTGCAGCGAAGTAGGGAGCGAGAGTAAAAGCAGGGGAGGAGGATGAGAGAAGGAAGGAGGGCTTTGGTTTACTCTGTGGCAAGACAAGCTTCACCGCAGCGGCACAGTGTTAGTGCAAGCAGCAGACCAGTCAGAGAGGCTTGTCTTATCAACCAATGGAATGCAACAGCTGCAGCAGCCTGTGAGCACCGTGTGTGCTTTTCACTCACCCTGCTTGTAAAAGGGGGAAGGGGTGGGCTTGGTGGCAGTGGTGGGCCAGCCGAAACCCCCCTGAAAGACCCCCATTGCTCTCAACCCCCCACATGCTCTCTCTCTCACACACATACACACACTGAAAGGCAGCTCAACCAAACGCAAGCCTGGAGACACACACTGGACTCGACAGAGCAGAGCCCATAGAGAAAGAGAGAGAGAAAGAGAGAGGGAGCAGAAAGTCAGGGAAGTGGAGCAGGGAGCCTTGGAGGGGGGTTGAGGAGGTGAGTGAAGGGTGAAAAGGAAGCGAGGCAACGGAGAGGGAAAGACAAAAGGCAGGAGGAATCGGTGTGGATCGAGACTAGAGGGAAATGGCTTCAGAGGAGAACGCTGGAGGAGCACGTAAAGCGACCAAGAGCAAACTATTTGAGTTCCTTGTCCATGGAGTGGTAAGTAACCCTTGCATGCATGCTTCTGTCCGAGGGCTCAACCACAACCAGAGCCTGAGCGTTTGAACAGTGCCTATCTGAAGGTTATTCCTAGTGCCTGGGTCCCGGTTCAGCACCGCTATTCAAGAGCACGGAAAGGGAATTGACCAATAGACGTTGAAGAAAGGCCAAAGGTGGCCACATGGTCACTGGAGGCTGCATGGGTTCGGTAGCGTCTCTGAGGTGATGGGAAATGTGATTTTGTGACTCGTCACACTGTTATTACAACTCCAGGAACACAGCAAGTGCTTCTCAGACTGTTTGGATTGGTGTGTCTGTTATCATGTCATTGATTAAAAATTCAAGCTAGTCCCTGAGCCGAAGGCTGTAGTGCTGGAAATTGTTTGGCTGCTGCAACGGGACGCTCCGTCTGTACTGTCCGAGTGACACTGGTCAGGGTTTGATGCAGAAGAGATACTAATGCTTTGTGTTCCTGCCATCTTTTATTTATGATTAGCAGGTCTTTGTCTAGCAAGTCGAGATAGATGAGATAACTGAGCTAAAGCTGAATTGTCTTTTTCCTTTCTATCTCTGCGTGTATCGAAAGATACCAAGGTTAAGTGGAACCTATTTTGTTAATAAAGTATTAATAGTAATAATAATGCCACATATTTTCCAACCTTTACAGAGTTGGTACGAGGCTGTTTGTTGTTGTAATCAAGATGTAGTAAAAGGCATTTTTAGCTTAGCTTAGCATAAAATTGTAACCCGTCAAAGCCAACATATCGTTATTCCTCTTTTGCTTCGGAAAAAAATTCTAAAACCTCAGCCTAAGAACGTTCAAACTACAGCTACCAAACTTAGCAAAAAACATCCAAACTGGTCAGACTCAGGTTGTGATATCTTTTAAGACTGGTACAACTCAAGGAATTCTGGGATATCGCAGGATTGTTGGGAAAATTTCCAATGACTTAACAAGATGTCAAACTTTTTAAAACTGTAAGTCAAACTGAGAACTGCATTGAAACAGACCACACTTCTGGAGGTCATCAGTGTGTGCAAGAGCTTACTAATCACTGTGCAAAAGTATTTGAACCCTTGTCATGCTCCTGTGGTGTAGAGCAGCGATCCCCAACCTTTTTTGTGGCACGTACCTGTTCAATGACAGACCGGCCTTTAAAGCAGATATATACAAAAAAATAATATAATATGACCTGGATGTAAACTGTGGTATTTTCTAAACATAATAATAAACGTAAATCCACTCTACCTGTTTGCTACTACAATGTCCTCTTAACATCCATCGCAACAACATCAGAACATCATACTCGTTTTATCATGGAACCGAGGAGAGCGCCTTGACCTGTGTCAAGATTGACATAGGCAGATGTAACTAACAGAATCTGGTAATTTTTCAAAATAAAACATTGTTCTTTTATTCCATAAATAAACTGGAAGTAGTGAAAGTTATTTATTTTTTTTCTGTGCGGCCCCAGTACTAAATGACCCATGGACTGGTATCGGTCCACGGCCCAGGGTTTGGGGACCTCTGGTGTAGAGGACAGTGAGCATGACTCATATTGTGTGCTGCTGCGCAACGGGACCCGGGTTCGATTCCAGACCTCAGGTCTTTTCCCAGCCACCCCCCACTCTCTCCCAATTCACTTCCTGCACTTTCCTATCAATAAAGGCTAAAAAGCTTTACCCCATAAACTAGAAAGGGTTAAATTTATACCATTAACTTTTATAATGGCCATTGAAAGTAAAAGGCAAGGAAAATATCTTCAAGATAAAGCATCATAAAGAAATGGGGGTTTGTTTATGTAAATCATAATAAAGCTTCCTACCAACCAAACTTTACCCTAGCAACCAAAGCTTATGAACTCTATCTCAGCTTTGGTAAATAATAAAGACATGGGGGTTGGTTTACTTCATTCACAGACCCCTCCATAGCAACCAGACTTTTTAACCATAGCAACTGATCTGGCATTTTTGACATCTTAGAGAAATGGGGGTTGGTTTTAAACACTCATTGGCATTGGGAAATCTTGTATGTTGTCTCCTCCTTGACTGCCTACATAGCAACCAAAAATTCTAACTGGGTAACCAGTCCATTTTTCTTATTAAAATAATTTTAAATGGCACATTTATAAACAAACATCAATGTTCCATTCAGACTTCTAGTTTTATAGAACTAGTAAAACCTCTAGTTATTCAACTTGTAAAACCAGTTGGTCCAGGCCTTTGGTATATCGGACGGTGCATCACACTTATGCACGGTCCCAAACCTGCTGTCTTTCCCATCCCTCCCTAATTTTTCTCTTGGATCACTTCCTGCTCTCTCCATTGTCCTTTTAAATTAGAATCAATAAAGGCAACTGCCACAGAAATAAATCTTAGAATAAATTAATCTACAACTTCCAGCATTACAATCCAGTTTGTTTACTGGTGCAACATGACCACAGCAGGTGTAATGATATCACACAAACACCCATCTTTAATCCAGCATGACCAGCTGCTTGCACAAGGAACATTCCTTGAACCATGGAGACATTTTAAAAAGACTTTTCAGAAAATATTTACTCTAGTGCCAATCTTTATGATGGTTCAGTTTGAACCAGCGCAAACCGAAGATGAGGTTGTGGAAGTGTGAATGAACTCCCTGGAGTAGAAGGAATGGAGGTTTTAGCTGGTGGTGCAGGTGAATGGCTTTGATTGACTCACAACTCTTTACAATACTCATAAATGTGGCTAATCACAAGGTTAATTGGTTTTCATCCATTAGGATTTTGTGGCTACAACCCCAGAACTACAGAATACTTCGTGCTGGTCATGGTGGCGAGTTTAGGTTTTTAGTGTATGATGTGAATCATCGATTGGACATTGGCAGGAATACTTTCTCAATCCATCTGACATGCCGTCAACAGAGGAGCCTGGGGGTCTTGGACTCCTCTATTTCCCAAGATGAAGTCGCAATGACAATTGGGAGGCTCAATGGTGGCAAGATACCAAGGGTTGATCCAACCAGAATTCCTCAAGTCTCTGGATGTTGTGGAGCTGTTTTGGTTGTCACCCCTTAGCAGCATCATTTGGTCTGGAGCAGTGCCTCTAAACTGGCAGACATCATTTCGAGACCAGAGGGTATGTTCCAACTATGGGGGCATGACACTTTTCAGCCTCCATGCAAAAGTCTATTCCGAGCTCTATACTCTTTACAAGGGGCTGGAGAGCTCATAGTAGTTTGCCCAAGCAATCCACATGTGTTTTGTGTATCCGGAGAAAGCACGACCATTGCAGGCAAAGAGTCTGACTTGTTCCCACTGGATGTTGGACTCTGGCAGGGTTGTCTCTTGTAACCTGTCCTGTTTTTATTTTTGATGGCCAGGATTTACAGAGTCAGGGGTTCAGAGTGACTCTTTGCGCATGATGCAGATATTGGCTTCATCAGACCAGCAGCTCAGAGCGGTTCGTTTTCCAAATCCAAAATGGCTGGATTGAGATTAAGCACCTCCAAGTCCAAGGCCATGATTCTAAGCTGGAAAAGGGGGCATGCTTTTACAGATTGGAGGAGTTACCCAGGTATGTTGGGGTCTGAGAGATTGACCTGATGGATCGGGCAGCTTTTGCTGAAATGAGGTCTATGTACCAATTTGTCGTGGTGAAGAAGGAGCTGAGCTGCAGAGTGAAAGTCTGTGAGCTCTGGGTCATTGCTGAAATAATGAGATCTTGGTTAAAAGTGACTGAAATATGCTGTACGTTCTCTTAGAGATAGGGTGAGGAGTCAGCCAGCTGAGGTGACTTAGGTATCTGTTTCAGAAGCCCACTTAAGGAGGTGTTCCAGGCATGTTCCTCTGGGAAAAGGCCCGTGAAAGACATACACTAAAGATAATATTTCTTGGCTGCCTGAGAATGCCTCTGTGTTCTCCCAGATGAGCTGGATGCATCTAAGGAGAAGTGAAGTCTGGGCATTTGTACTTTGACTGCTTCCATCCTAACATGGCCCCAGAAAAGTTGCAGAAGATTAAGAAAAGTATTTTAAAAAATTGTGAATTTTAATCTGATGTTTAGGTCCATTTAGGTAATTTGTGCAAAAGGTGTTCATGCCAGATCTGGACAAATTCAAATTCCACAACATTCAGACTGCTTTTTATCTGTGTAGTTGGAGAATGAGCTCCAAAAGGTGGAGAAATTTCATATTTTGATTTAAGATTTAATTCCGAGGTTATACATAGATGCATCACAAATATCATCTGCCCATAAATATTTAAACAATAACAATCAAACCATTAATAATCAGACAGAACGTTTCTTGAAGCAGTAAAATACCGTGCTAATGCTTACACAGTAGGGGTAACGGTACGCTAAAATCGTATTCGGTTCGGTACAGTGTCTTGGAGAGCTCGGTTCGGTTAATTTTTGGTAAAAAAACAAAACACAATACAATTATAGCATACAATATATAAAAGTGACACATTTGGGTGATATTTTAAATAAATTGCACTCTATAAAGAAATACACATTTTTTTAAATAAAAAATTAAATACTGCAACTAGTTAGGACCTGAAAACTTTTAACACTAGCAACAGCTTCAGGGGGGTATTCCAGAACTTGGTTAACTTACCATATGATAAATCATAACCTCTGGGTTGATTTACCCTAAACAGGCATACCATGAGTATGTCGGTTCCAAAACACCTGAGAAGAGTTAGTTTAATCAACCTCCAACTGGTTACCTAGAGTTAATGCGCGTGCACGGTGCATATATAAAGACATTTTCAATGGATCGCCGATTTCACGAGTCAAAGCGAAAAAAAAGAGAGCGGCGTATTTCACAGAGGCGGAGTTGAAGGTTTTAATGCACGCTTATGAGGAGTTATATAATATTTTTAATAATAATTTAATAATATTAAAAAGAAGCAATACAGGTGCATCAGCTAAAGCAAGAGAGTTGGCTTGGCAAAACATAACGGACAGAGTAAATGCGTGAGTGTATTAAATTACAAATTTGGTATTGGCTCCCGTTTTATTATAATACAAAATAATGAAGTATGACTTATACAGCCTTTTGAATATGTTATATCACTATGAAAATAATTAATACATGTATAGATATACATAATATGACTAAATATTAAATATGCGTCATAGATTTTACTACAAAAAACAAACTGCCACTTTGTGGAATTCGTCTTTAATAACAAGCAGAGGTTTATGGCCAGGGAACTGTACAAACGTGGGTAAAAACTGTTTAAGTGCCAGACATACTGTACGAACGGCTCTACACACAGTTGCCTTTCCCACATGCTCTGAATTGCCCACACTGTACAAAAAATGTCCAGACGCAAAAAACCTAAGTGCTATGCACAGAATGTTTTCTGTGCTAAGCGCAGAACCGCGGTTTGTCACATTCGCGATATGCGGTTTTAAAAGACGTGTTAAATAAACTAACGAATCTTTTGAAAAACGATAACGCTCTTTCAAATATTCATTAGGGTATGCAAACACATCAATACGCGGTCTTATAACCCTCTCCCGACGAAAAAAAAACCTCGTATAATTTGTGCTTCTACGTCCACAGGATCCTCATCAAAAGGGCACGCCATGCTCACCAACCTTCTGAAACGAAGTTACACTGAAACATAACCTGCTCCCGAGCAGGTTATCTTCAGAGAGTCAGTTGCTATGGTTACATACATACCCAGAAAGTTACCTCCGTTTTTGGAACCGAAAGTTGAGGTTATCCACGAACTTACCCTTAAACATACCCAGGTATGTCACATAACCTGCTTTCTGGAATACCCCCCAGCTTATATATCAACAAAACTAACTATTCAAGTTTTAGGCTAAAAAGATTAACCTATCCACATTTTCTGAAGAGAGCACAGATCTGGTTGCAGTGACAATCTCTCCAGCAGTAGAAAATGTTAGATGTGTTGCCTGCCCGATCTCCGTGGAACAATGTCGGCATACAACTTTAAATTTATCCACTGGTCTATCCCCGTTATGTATTTTAACAGAGAAGCCAAAGTGTTCCCAAACAGGAGACCGTAGTGAGGTGGAAGGGTCTTCAAGCTCTGGCTTCTCTTTCGCTGTTGCCATTTCTCACAGCTACTCGTGCAGCTCTACTGTGCGTCACTCAATAGCGTCTGTGCGGAAACTCGCCTAGGAACAATGTTCCGCTCCGCTTAAAATCGCGCTAATAATAAATTGATATTATTTAATAAAAAAAATATACCGAAACGGTACGCAAGTGTACCGAACCGAACAGGCCGCACCGAAACGGTTCAATACATTCCCGTGAACCGTTACACCCCTATTACACAGTATTGTATTAAAAATGCTGAAATGTTGTTTTTTTTGTTTTTTTTTTAAGAATCTTATTCGTGAGAATACACAGCCAATTCCAATTTATAAAAGAAAAGACTTTATTGTTTTGTTTCGTAATCTTGGTTTGCACCATGAGCTCTCTTTTCTGCATTGAGCCACTTTAACATTTAATAGAGAAATGCAGAGTTTAGATGATGAATGAGGGAAATGATGCTGTTGCCTCTGCAGACTAATTAACCTTGACAAAGCACTGATTGTTCCTGGACAAATGTTTCGCCGTTCCTTATTTTGGCTTCCTCTCTTTTTTCTGTCCTCCACCGTGACTGTGTTGTTCTCCAACTGCACTCTCTGTGTTCCTTGCTGGACCTGGGTTTTTCTGTGTTAGCCCAGTCTGACCTTTGTTACTGTTCATCTCACTGATTTCTCTGGTGCATGGAAATTAAATAGAAAACCTTAAACTATGAGCACAGTTTGAGCTACAAGAATGTGGTTTTAGCCTTGCTCCCAGAACAGTGTGTGCACATCAAGGTTTGCAAGTAAGAATCGTTTTTGCTGGACAGAAATACTTTTTTAAAAATAAAACATAGAAACAGTACTCGAAAAATACTCCTTTCAGTGAAGCAAAGTCCATGTTGACCTATTTTATTTGGCTTATCACATGTGTTTTTGCTAAAACATTTCATTTCTTCAACCAAGACATTGTGGTGCTTAAAGGAGACATTGCCTTTCTGATGGTTCTTTCTCAGCTATAAATGTAAAGTCTTAGTTAATGGCACACTCAATCTCGCTGGGTATAAATAAAGATGACCTGCAGGTCATTTCATTTTAATAGCGGAAACTTTTAGTCACATACAATAAAATAATGAGGAGAAACAACTGTTCAACTACTGCTTTTTAAAGTCAAATAAAATCTAAATTACCAAGTCACTCTTGTCTTTCAACCTCTGTGGTTGAATGTCACAGAACCACATATAAATATTCTTTCATTCATTCGTTTTCCTGCCCGCTTATTCCCTTTTGGGGTCACGGTGGTCTCCAGCTCACATCGGGCGAGAGTTCCCCCTAAATTCACACTTAGGGGGAATTTAGATTATTCTATTAGCCTGGCGCATGTTTTGGGGGAAAGCAGAGTACCCAGAGGAAACCCATGCAAGAACATGCAATATATCGGGAGTTAAGTTGTGAATGTTGGTATCAATTCAGCTATTTGTTGACATAACATCTATGGACTCATACGTACAGTGACGTACAAAAATATTTTTTTTTTTACATACAAATAATTTATTTTTACATAATTTATTTTTTTAAATCATTAAAAATTTTAATAAAAATATATAAAAAAAGAGTTTATCTTTAGAATTTACGCCATCAAGTATTTTTCTTGGAATGTTGTGCCCAAAGAACTCAGCTTGAGAAATTGGCTCGCCCAGATGTGCTTTAGTGTGCATTAAGAAGTTTGTGGGGTGTGCTGAGAAAAGGTTCTGATGCACAGTGAAAAGTTGATTGATGAACAGTGACACCATCTGCAGCAAGATTATGTTCTAGGTCTTTAAAGCTGGTCTGTGGGTTGCCTGTGACTGTTCTCACCATCCTGCGCCTCTGCTTTTCTGAGATTTTTATCAGTCTGCACGTCAGGCCTTAACTAGAACTGTGCTTCCGGTCTTACAATTCCTCACAATGTTCCTCACCGTTGAAACTGGGCAGAAGTCTAAGCAGGGATGCCCAGACCTCCCTCACCCCTGACACTTCCTACCGGCTCTTCCGGGGGAACCCCAAGGTGTTCCCAAGCCAGCCGAGAGACATAATCTCTCCAGCGTGTCCTGGGTCTTCCCTGGGGCCTCCTCCCGATAAGACATGCCTGGAACACGTCCTTAGGAAGGCGTCCAGGAGGCATCCTATACAGTTGCCCAAGCCACCTAAGCTGACTCCTCTCGATGTGGAGGAGCAGCGGCTCCACTCCGAGCTCCTCCCGGATGACTGAGCTTCTCACCCTATCTCTAAGGGAGCGCCCAGCCACCCTGCGAAGGAAACTCATTTCGGCCACTTGTATCCGTGATCTTGTTCTTTCGGTCATTACCCAAAGCTCATGGCCATAGGTGAGGGTGGGAGCGTAGATTGACCGGTAAATTGAGAGCTTTCTTCACCACGACGGTTCGCTGCACCAATCCGTCTGTCAATCTCCCGCTCCATCTTTCCCTTACTCGTGAACAAGATCCCGAGATACTT